>DWHP01007689.1:0-10846 GCA_018247895.1 Parnassius honrathi
GTTCCAGTTTGTACCCCGGGTAGGAGAGATACGAGACATCAGCCGGAGAGGACACCTGCGTCTCGGTCAGAAAGAGCTGAGCCGGCCTCGCCGTCTCGAGATGGTAGTGGACGGCGTTTAGGTTAGAGTGAGGTCCCCTGATATTGCAGAAATTCACAGATAGCGTGGCAGAGGTCGCCTTGGTCTTGTTGCTCCGTTTGCCTCGAGCAGTTGTAGTCTTGAACGGAATTATGCCCCTCCCCCCAGAATACGCGAAGCAGCCTGAGTACCCACGCTCAGGAGTGGAGTAACTTGGTCGTGGATGCTCAGCGAGGGATTCTTCAGTGGTGCTGGTACCCTCCTGGGGTAGATCTTCACTTAATTCCGCTACCATGTTAAGGGGATGGGGGGGGGGTATTTGGGTCTCCGGCCACCTGCACTCACCAGATGAAACGCGGAAGCAAAGCTTCCACTCCACGCCGGTATTTTGTGAGGTCGTGGTACCACCCCGGTTTGAGCCGGCCCATACGTATAACAGCAAAGCTGCCGCGTTGCTCTACCACTGTTAAAAACTAGTAAAGGAACTTTTCACTCTTGTATTGAATACGTCCACCTTTTAATTATATGTAACGTTAAACGCCGGCAAAATATTTAATTCTTTCGCTGTACGAAAACAAAGCAAACCTAACGAATGGGTTGGCTCAACTGGGGTAGGACCGCGCTCTTACGGAATACCAGCGTAAAATAGCAGCTTAATACCGGAGACCCTTTTTACTGGAAACGAGGCATTCCATCTTAGTCCTCATGGATGACAATTGACAATGCATCTGCGTTTTGATTCTTAATAGAGAATAAATGTAGATATCTATGGGCCACGGCATCCACTTACCATCAGGTGGACTGTGTGCTCGTTTGTCACCCTTATTCTATAAAAAATGTATCTTTCTAAATGGCACAAGAGCGAAGTTGAGGATAATAGCAAGTTTCTTCTCTCGTTACTCCTTTTGTGTTGCATTCTGTTTTTCTTTTGTTTCGAGAAAATAATTCTCGCTTTGTTCAAAAGTAAATTCTAACAATACCATACATACTTTCCACGTCCGGGCACAGCACAGGTTTGTAGCAAGCAAAACCCGCTGCGGTTATTCGGAGCTTGTTGGCTGATTAAACACATTCTCGAAATAATTTTTTTTTTGAAATGCTAAGTTTCTTTACAATAAATTGAATAACGAAAAAATCGCATAGTTTGTAGGAATTGCAAGTAAATATTCATTGATGTCAGCGTGAAATGCAAAATGCTTATCCTTTGAATACCACGACTGTTTTTTGCAATAATATGAGTATCCTCGAAGCAAAATACTTTTATTTTATTCTTAGCTGGCCTTTATTATTGGCTTTTACTATGAGTTCATTTGGACAGTGTAAAAAAGTGTCAGGTATGTAGTTATCTCAATAGTTACAATTTAACCACATAAATTGTGTATTGTTAGCAAATTTTTCCCGTCATTTCATTCTTAGTGATAACATCACTAATAATTAAATGAAATATCTCTGTATGTGATTGAATATTGTGTCGTCAACGACAGCGGCAGTACTATAAGTTTTAATTACAAACTGTTTTATCAAATCTATACCTACTTGATTAAATAAATGCATCATTATTTGTTTTATAGTATATTAAATATTTAAGTACGTTAAATGTTTGTAATTACATTACAAAATAAGATTCCGGATGTGATAAATAATGTAGGTGATTTTAAACCGTTTCCGTTTATGAATAAACTGCATAATGGGGGTATAAAAACAAAAGCAGGACTCTGACTAGAATTATTGTTAGTTACATACATAGAGCCACAAGCAGAAACTCTGTCGATAATATATTAGAGTACAACAATATATCTGTAACAATACAAAATAGGACTGTAGCACCGCCCAAATTTCATCGGAATCAAAGGCTTTATCACAGTCAACGTACGCCAGGCAAAGTGGCACATTGTGCTCTTCAGTTTTCTGTACAATTTGTCGAAGGCTATGTACGTGGTCTATGATACTAAAGCCTTTTCGGAAACTGGCTTGTTCGGGAGACCTGAGGTTGTCCAGTCTGCGTGTGAGACGATTCGTAATGAGTCTCGAAAACAGCACGTAGACGCGGCTCAGGAGGGATATCGGTCTGTAGTTCTTCAAGAGAGCGTTGTCACCTTTCTTGAAGAACTAGGCCACTGCACTTCTGCTCCACGCCTCGAGAGTAGTGCGGTGGTCCAGGTGATGAAGGACAGAATCAAGGAGCTTCTAAAGTACTTCAAGTACGCGGGTTTTCCACCCGCTTTCAGAAGATCCGCTGTAATTCCATCCTCGCCCGCAGACTTTAGCACCGCTATTTGACGGCAAAAACAGATAAGAGGGTGGTACCTACCTAGCCGGTTTCCTAGGTAGTTAAAATCTTAGCACGTAGTAAAACTAGTAACAAATAATTCAAATGATTCGTCAAACTATTCGAATTGAAACATTGAACATGACAATTAATACCTAATATTCGTAGTCATCATTCAATCCTGTACAATAAATGTTCAACTCGAAAATGTATATTAGTTGTTGCAGATTATATCGAGTAACAGAATCATTCGTAGACGCTTATGAATAGTGATCCGTCTTTTATATCAAACTAAAGTCTCATTCACTCTACGTCCTAATTGTACACGCAATGCATAATCGACTTAATCAGCTCGATGCGAAGATTGCAACGGCAGGTAAATAATATGCAAATTGTATGCAAAAAAAAATGCAAATAATATGAACTTGAATCCTAAAAATTACTATATTTCGCTTTTAACATTTCGTTTTAAATAATTATTTATTATTTCCTAAACTCCAATATTGTAATATTAAAGTTTAAGAAAATTAACTTTAAATCAAAAGTAAATAAAAGTAAAATCCGAACAACTAATAAGATTAAAAGTGACTTCATATTATAAAATCGTTGCTGAGATATTGTAAATAAGAATTAAAGCCATGACTTCACAATGTAAATTTTTATTTAATTTGTATTTAATTATGGTTGTGCTAACGCATACCTTTACATTTCGTATTTGTTGATGTATTAGTTACTTGAGTTTGCTGGCATAAATTCTCCTCGCTTCCGTTCCTTCCCCGAATGGGCCTGCCTAGTGTGGGGGGGCTGGATACTGGTGGACGAATCTTTGGTCCTCCAATGGCAGGCGTGCTCCGCCAAGTGGAAGGGGGAGATGGTGAAACCTGTAAGAAGACGCGCGCCGTCATCGTTCGCCCCAGTGCAATACAATTTTCATAGTGCCTGCAAGTCGACAACGGTTCTCAATTAAAATCGTGCCCGTAAAGAGAAGCCGCTTGCCGCTTACCCCAGGTAAGTGCCCATCCATATTTATGAGCTGTTATTTGTTGTACATTTATCCACAGCAGCTCATCTTTTGTCATGTCAGCCAACGCATCAAATTAATTTCATAGCAAGTATATTGTCCAAAGTCCGCCACGTGCCACATCCGTCATTTTCTTTTGGTTTCTTTTGAACCACGCTAATACAGTCTACTTGACCATTTGCCCCGCCATACCTAACCACAGTGCTATAGCCGTGTTTAGGTTTTTCAATAGTTTCAATAAGAGAAAATACAATACCATAAAGCTTAGGTAGAGTGGTTTTTTTTAAAGAGTTTAAGTAATCGGCCTATAAGAACGGCATGGAAGCGCTGGCGAGTGGATTGAATAAGTGTATTGAGACGAAGGGGAGAATATGTAGTAAAAAGTTTTTTTTTATTTTATTTTCTTTGTTGTCTTAATCAGGCCGAGAAATTTTCTACCCATCTACATTGTAATGTGGTTTACAAAGTAGCCTTTCCCCGCGAACGTACTATACAGAAATGTATGATAAATGAAGTGAAATTAAATCTTCTCTAGCTCTAAGTAATTGATGATAGCGCCGTCTACATTAAACACAAAAGAATTTATTTTTAGTGTGTAGTTCCTAATTATTAATATTATTTATTTAAGTTATAGAATTTTTTATAAATGGTTCTGCTCTGACTGAACTGATCTCCTGTTTTTAATGATAATTCATAATAATATAAGCAGAAATTTTACACACAAGTCTTATACTTTTAAAAATTATCGCTTACAAATTTTGTATATATCTGTAAAACTTTAATCTGTTAATATATCTATATACCTAGTGAGGTACTAATGCTTAAATAATAACTACACAATGCAAATTAAGATTCCAATTTTCCACTTCATACTTTTAACGGGCTTATGGTCGTCTTAACAAAATCAAATTAAAAATGAAATTACGTTTAAAAAATCCCTCGGGACGTACTGGAGTGATGGATTAATATATGAGACAGTACAGCCAATACATGGCAAACGAATTATCGTTCTTTATTTATTATTTAAATTCGCAATGCAAAACACCCTATGTCTTGCTAACCTCTTCCTTGTTTTTTCATATATTCTTAATACACATATCTACATAACTTAGTTTTATTTTAAATGTTATATGAAACGTATACGGCACCTTCGGCTTAAGTTATCCCTGCAATTAATCGGTTTTATAATGTAATTACTTCTGACAAATATAAAAATATCTATACATACGGTTTGCAGTTGCAACAGTAGTGCCGTTTACAATATATAACCAATAAAACTCAAAGTATTAAAAGTAACAAACAAATAACTAACATAGATTCTATGCTAACTAAAACGCGGGCATATGTAGTATTTTAATATAAAGCATGTAGTGTTGGCATAAGGACATCGCTTACACCAAATCGCCTCGTGAGTGTCGTAAGAGGTGAAAACCCTCCACTTTCCAATGGTCGCACCAACGTCGTGGTTATACGGGCCGAATTTCAAAATATTAATACGGTACTTGCGCTGGGTTCTATCTCGCGTGCACTTTTTTATATAAGATATGGTGACAAACGAGCACACAGTCCACCTGATGGTAAGTGGTTGATGCGGTGAGAACTAAGATGGAATGCCTCGTTTCCAGTAAAAAGGGTATCCGGTTCTCTACAAGTATCGCTAAACACAGCAGCGTTAAGCTACTATTCCACGCTGGTATTCTGTGAGACTTTCTCGACTCTCCTCAAATTATTTCCACTACTCCTTGTCCTTGTATACCACTCTTCCTCTCTGTGCTGCACAAACACGGAATGTCTTCGGTTCCGGGTAGCTCTTGCATTATCGTAACGTAACGCGTAAGAAGCGGTAGAGGGAATCTGAAACAGAAGATGGTCAGCGGCATTATTCTGACAACAACTCACAATAATAAAAAAACTGCGGTTCGCGACCCATCTGTCAAGAGTGTCAACTGTATTAATATCCATCCATAATATAATAACTATAGGGGAGCAATCTTCAATGGACGAATATTTTAATGTATTTTATTTTATAATTAGGAAGCATTACATACTATTTTTAAAATGATTACTACTTTATAGCCGAGTGACGGCAGTATAAGAGAATTCATCACCTTTTTTATTTTCGTTCAATTATTGACGAGATTAATTGAAATTCCAGAAAAAAGGGGTTGTGGCTATGTTGTGGCCAAGGCCGTGTATTTTAAGTGAATAAGTACGAAATGAAATGACCTTAAAATGGAGGCACTCCGCCGCGCCTCACAATTCTCACCCAACGTCGCTACGTCTTTGATACTTTAGCTATCGAGTGATGTACAACTGCAACTCCAAATTATATACATCGATTTTGTTATCACATTTCAAAATTGGCTTCCACTATGGAAACAATATTTTAGACTCATTCACGTTTTTGGCTTCTGAAAGATAGTGGTTGTGCAAGTTCGTATCGTCGTCGATCATAATAACCCGGCCATGTGCAGTAGTTAGTATATAAGGTGCGAAACCTCTGATATTTCGATCGTTTACTTGCCCACGAAACGTGACAATGAAGGCAAATCCTTTCTGCATCGGGATGGGTCCTAGATTTAAAATTATATTTTTCCATAAGTTGCCGTATAAGTGTCGTATAGTGCACAGTAATAGAAATCACCATATTCTCGTACCGTGAGCATAGAATATGCAAATCAGCAGTGCGGTGACCGGATCCAAAAAAATTTAGACTTTTCATATAGATTTAGGCAACTATATAACCCATGTGTAAATAAAGTCTCTTTGGATTAGGACATCGACGCTTTTTCTTTTTTTTTTATTGAGTTGGGTGACAAACGAGCACACAGTCCCCTTATAATTTAAATATACATTTAACTGTATATCCTTATATTTTTTATCACCAGCGGTGTTCTGATGAAGAAAAAAAAAATTAATCTTCCAAAAGTGTTTGTAGTAGAAATTAAAAAAACGTTTACTCCAGCATACAGTACAAAATACAAAAGCTAATAATAAAAAAAACAAATATAACAAATTTGGTATTAACCACATCTTAAATATAAAAAATAAACTTAAAGAAAACCTGTGTCACAACGTAACGTTGCAAAATGGACCAGTTTCAGTGATGGCTTTGGCTTTTTGTCCGATCTATTGAAGGCAGGTTTCTTATGTGAAATACAACCTAAAACAGCTTCGAGTGGAATATGATGGACGTGAAAGCGTTTTTCATAAATCTGATATATATTATATTTATGAAAAACTTTTGTTCTTTTTATTGTATCTAAAACCGGGTATACGAAGATATTATAAGGAATGATGGAAATTAAAATACAAAAACTGAGTAGGAATTATCCAACTCCATCAAAAGTTTCCTTTATAATTTTTTTGATTGTTTATTGTACATAAAACTAGCTTGCTAGGCAGACGTTGTTCTGTCCTTTTTGACGACCCTTTGTCATGTCCTACTAAACATCCTTAAATTTGCCAAAAAACTATCCTCATATTGGACCAAACTATACACGGTGTATAAATTTGATTAAAATAGGTTAAGTAGTTTAGGAGTTCATCGTGGATAAACAACGTGACACGTAGTTTATATATATTACGATTTTATCGATTCACCTTTTAAAGAGTTTGTAAAGTTCTTAAATATTTACTTTCCATAATTAGCATAAATTCCTTTGAACGATTTTCCCACCACAAGTTGCAAGTTAAAAAAAAACTAAAAATGAGTATTTTAATATTTTTATCCAAAATTAATTGTACCAAGTTTTAAGTCACGAAAGTCACTTAATGATAATTTTTCACCATAAAAATATGAAATCGACTCGTAAAAAAAAAATGTCGTAAAAATTGTAACAACCAATCGCACCTATGGGCTTGAACTTTCAAAAATTCTTTTTTGGTGGATGCCTTCGTAAAATAGAAATATATTGTCCCAATCTAATGCTTTTATGTCCAACGGTTTGCCGTTTTTTATGAAATAAGTTAACGTAATTTTTTTCTATATTTTTTATTTTTATTACTCAAGTGAGCACTCTTGTAATCGATGCATATTTTCCAACGCAGCGGCAGTTTTTTGATTCCCTTCTTGAAAAATCTGCCGTAAGTGAGGCTACAAATTCTTCAAAGGCATTTTGTACTGCCTCTCGGGTATTGAATTTTTTTTCACCAAAAATTTATCCAAATTCTGGAGAAAGCAGAAGTATGTAAGCGCAAAGTCTACTGAGTACGACGGCAGAGAGCTTCAAACCCCAGCTCTTGTAACTTGGAGACCACTTGTTGTGCAGTATGAGATCACGTGTTGTCGTGCGGGATCAGCTTCTCCATCATTGTGTTCAGCTCATCACCAGTAATGATCATCCCGTTCATTAAAAAGCCGTGATGAATGATAGCGGCCCTAAATCACCAAACAACGACCATCACTTTTCTATTAGTAAGTTTTCGTTTAGGGCATTGTTTAGATGCTGAAATAGGGCGCAACCAATTTGCTGAGCGCTGGTCAAATAGAATCCATTTGACGTTGCAGGTAACAATATGGTTCAAAATTCCTTCGTTTGTGCATCTGTTGAGCAGTGCAAGGCACGTCGACGACTCCACCCGGTGGCGATCATAGAGTTCGTGGGGCACCCATTAGTCAAGCTTTTTTATCTTGCCAATTTGACGCAAATGAACCAATATTGTTTTGATAATGTTAGTGCTAATGTCAAAAGTTGCTGCTAATTCAGCCGTAGATTGAGTATCGTGAACTTCCACAATCTCCTCTAATTCGTCACTGTCGACCATACTTTTCAACCGACCACGAGGTTCATTTTTCAGGTCGAAATTTACAGAAAGGAAGTAGGCAAACCAATAACGTATGGTGCGTCTGTTTGTAGTATTTGCTTCGTAAATGTCGTAGAACTTTCATGACGCTTGTGCCACATTGCTACCACGCCAGTACTCATATTCCATAATTACTCGAATTCATAACGTATCCATGATTACGAAAATGATTCAAGCGCGATGAAAACATAACGCTGGTCATTAAAAAAATACTAATTTTGAAAAATAGAATTCCGTATTTTTTACAGGAAATTAATTATAAATTGGATTTCTTAGCCAAACAAAAACTATTTTGATTTAAAGTTGCCAGTACTGCAGAACGACAATTTCATAGATTTTCAAAGACCTTTTACAATATTTCTCATACAAGTTTAGCACCATCGTTTTAAAGGATTTTTTAAAATAATTAATAATTGATCTTCATTATTTTATTTTAATTCAATACTACTGAATTAAATAATATTATGTAAATTTACATCACTTATTAAATAGTAAAAAAACATTCAATTCTTTCTCTTTTTTATTATACAAGTTTAAACACCCTGCGCTAAGAAAGAAAAGAAAAAGAAAAAAAATATTTCGAAGACGTCAAGCTCGCAAACACGCATTAGGGCAGCGCAGTAGACACTTCCTTGCACTAAAACCTTCGCAGAAATGAGGGGAGGCCTGTGCCCAGCAGTGGGACGTGTATAGGCTGTAACTTTACTTTACAGGTACACAGTTAAACATAGGCCTCTCCCAAGGAGTGCAAATCGATAAAATTGTCCTGAGCCACCGGCATCCATCGACTTCTACCAATTTGTAACTTCTATAGTTGGTTGCCTTTTTGTACTTGGTTGCCTTTCGGTACGAAGAGAAAGAGTTGCTGTTGCTCGAGAAGCTGTTGATTCTGCACAAACGTAAGGGCTAAAAAGACAAAAACTATTAGAGTACATATACATTTAGTTGTTATAAATATACAAATAGAAATTCAAATGAACGTCATTTCCTGACAATAACCCTTCTAGTTTTTGTCAATTTATCTTCATGGTCTTTATAGGTCTCTAAAGAGTTATAATTTAAGAATTTGGTAACGAAATAGTTTATTTGCGTATTTTCATCTTACATATTGTCAATTATATTATATAAGCACTATTTTACCAGGTATACTCGCCAGATTATACAGATAAGTTTATTTAACATTAGAAGCGAATCCTCGCTCGATAAAACCGATATTACACGGTTCAATCAAATTGAAACAATTTCATTGAAAAGCACATTGAATTGCACGTTGAACAACTTTACCAATATTCACATATATCATTTAAATGACATTCAATATTCGCAACGCATTGCGATGTCACGCCAACTTGTACTTGCGGGAATTTCGTTAATCTGTGACTACTTAATAAATGAGTTAAATAAAAAAATAAAAGAAAATCTCGGCATTGTCAGGTGCGCCCGTGGATTTCGAGAAGGATAACTAAAGGAGTCTCAAGCATCTTATTAGCAAAATTGGCAGAAGAAGATCCAAACTCATATTTGAACCATTCAATTTAATGAACTTCTTGAAAAGGTTACTGTTTACGCTCGATTTTGAGCGGGGAACCGGTTTGATAGCGGGGGAGCGGGAATAGGGTCGTCGCTGCCCGCGAGGCTTGGTCAGTCCCCTTTGAGCGTCGCTCGCTCGTAGCCGGTGGTCTGGATTCGGTTTGAAGAGGCAACCGTGACCGTCAACTCGAGAAGTTAAATTCGTTAAGCGCTTAATGGCCGCTATCTTGTAAGCTTATTGTCGTTAATATACGTAATTACAAAGCCTTTGTGTGAGATTGAGTGATTTCTCGGTCGCGCCCGGCCGAAAAATAATAATTTCTGGTAGCAGAGCATGGTTGATTGTTCCCCGGTAGCACCCGGCTGCATTATAGTGATTTTTTTGTTTTGTTAGCGGTGCTGTAGCTAGAACACTCCCGTTAGGCTACCATTCTGGTAGTAGTTCTTGATCCCCGGTCGCGCCCGCCCGAAATATAATAATAATATTTTTTTTGTTTTGTTAGTGGGTAGAACGTATGACCATGCCCTTTAGGCTGTGCATGCAGAGTGTTTTTTGGGGTTAGGTACCTACGCGTCAAATATTATAGTAGATTAGAGTAATTATAATAGAGTAATTAAATTACCGAAGGGTCGGTAGCCTGGGCGAGGCAACTTGTTGACCGACGGTAGTGTGTACTTGCCGTGTAGTGTAATTGGAAAAAAATTATTGACCTCCTTATTTGTAACTGTTGATTATTGCTTAGGTAAATTAATTATTATTTATATATCTCTCTGTTTGCTGTCATTGGGTTAAAAAAGATTAGCGTTTTTTTTATATTTGTTCCGCTCAATATTGCAAGGAAATAAATCGTAGCATTTTGAATTGTAAGCTAACTAACTACATATTTGATTTGATTGATAGTGATTTGTATTGCGTAATGATGCCATCGCACAAGTCACCGGCGCTTCGCCTGCAGGCTGAATTACGTTGGGCCGCTAACGCTAACGATAGGGCGACCTGATAGGGTCCATAGCTTAGAGAAGCGGCTATAGCAGGTCATGGCCCGAAGGGCCGTAGTGGAGGAAGCTTGCACAGAGCTTATGGCCTCGGATGCGGAACAGGGAGTCCTAGACTCTGGCCTCGCGGACTACGAGCAGTTCTT
>DWHP01007690.1:0-10845 GCA_018247895.1 Parnassius honrathi
GGAGAACAAGGAGGTGATGGCGATGGGCCTGTAGTTGGACGGGTCTGAGCGGTCGGCTTTTTTAGGGATCGGGTGGATGAAAGCCATCTTCCATGATTTTGGGACTACGCCTAGGGAGCGAACCGAGCGCTTTGTGAACCGCACATCCGCTATGGAGCACTCACACCGCGGTATGGTCGGCGGCATACTCCCCACGTCATCGAGAGTCGATTTGGACGTAAAGAAAGAGCCTAGCAGGTCGGCTTTCTCCTTTGGGGCATGGGCCAGTGAGTCGTCCTCCCTATGCAGCGATGGAAAAGATGGCTGATAGAAGTACCCTTGGATAGCCTTGGCGAGAGACCAGAATGCACAGATTTCAGAAGGAAGGCGAACTGGTTTCTCGCCAATTCTGCCTATGTGCTCTGACTTTGCCTTGGCAACGACTCTTTTGAAGTACCTGGAAGCGTAATTATACTTCTTTTTTAGAACACTGGTGTTTACATCCCGAGACGTTGATGCAACAGCCCAGGCTTGGTAGCACTCCTGCCTATAGCATTTAGCCTATAGCTTTTTTACAGGAGCGACCAAACCATGGCTGAGATTTGCCTCCGATTGGCACCACAGAAGAAGCAGTAAACGTTCTTTACCCTGCATCAAATCGTATATGTACATATAGTACATCAGCGACGGAGTCAGCAACATCATTGGGATTAGGCCCAGAACTAGTCGCCCAAAGCGCAGAGCAATGTACTGGTGCTACACTGCTCTGTGCCTAAGGAAATAGCCAGACTCTACGGAGAATACTGAGTGGCTACAAAGGCGCTACAAATCGCTATTTCCAACGCCAGATCTTGGTCCTGGAAAGAGCTTCTGGAGGAGCTCTGGGGAACAAAGATCCCTGGGGGCGTCCGTACAGGATGTTGCTGGGTAAGCTTCGGCCCTGGTCGCCCCCTTTGATGGAGACTCTCGATCCAGATCTTCTGGGAAGGGTGATCGGCACGCTCTTCCCATACGACTGGTCAAGTCCCTCAGCTTAGCTGCCGTCTTCATGGCAGTGGTAATATGAGATGTGGGTGATCTTTAAGATGCTGGATCGAGCCGTTGGCCGCTTAAAAGTCCGGAATACAGCACCGGGGCCTGACTGAATCCCTGGTGGGCCCTAGTGCTGTGTCTGGCTGCCCTTGTTGACAAACTCCCTTCGCATCAACCTGGAAAAAGGAAAGGTTGGTCCTTTTAAAGAAGGAGGGTAGGGCCGCTGATTCTCCTTCCTCGTACCCCCATACGCCTGTTGGACGAGATTGGCAAATTGTTCGAGAGGATAGTTGCCACTCGGCTCAATAGACGTCTGTCGCGCGTCGGTCCCGATTTGGCTAATAGCTAGTTTGGGTTCCGACGGGATCGTTCCACTGTAGACACGATTATGCCCATCCGATCCCTTTCGGAACATACAGTATCCCAGGATGACGTAGTGTTAGCAATTAGTCTTGATATCATCAACACCTTTAATTCTCTACACTAGGAAGCAATAGGGAGGGCACTGGCACATCATTAGGCTCAATCCTACCTGCAAGGTATTATCGGGGATTACTTGCGCGTCAGGTACATCCCGTACATGGGGCAAGATGGTAGGAAGATCCGGACAGAGATCAAACGTGGTGTTCCTCTACTGCGAAACCGCGCGTACGATGCGGTTCGGCGAGTCGACTTTCCCGATGGCGTAAATATCGAGTGTTGTGCCAAAGACACAATGGTGATCGCCATCGGGATAACTTTCAAGAGGGCCAAAGAGCTTACCGAGCTTGGGACGGAAGTCATTGTCACCGTCGTGGGTTTAGAAACAGCGCCTCACAAGACCGAGGCCCTATATAGAAAAAAAAGGATCTGTAGAGCAGGGTGTAGAGTGTATTATGAAGTAACGGTATAAATTTAGAATCTATAATGCAGTAAAGTGTAAAGTTAGGGTGTAGAGAGTAGCGAACATTTAGTGTGTTAGGGGTAGGGTGTTATGCATAATGTAGTGTAGAGTTAAGGTTGTAAATGTAGAATAAAGTTATTATGTATGGTGTAGGATGTAGAGTGTAGAGTACAGGTAGTACAGCTCGCAGACTCACACGCCAAGTGCAGTAGGGTGGCGAGTCAGCGGGCAGCGGCGCGCGCACGTGCAGCTCACACAGCGCCCCACGTGCCGTGCCCATCACCAGCCACCCGCCGACAGCCGCCGAGCTGTACGCCAGGCACTGGTCAGAAGCACCGACGTTATTTTTTTTTATATTGATATGGGAACATCATCACCAACATTACAGCCCTTCACAAGTCTGCTGCTGAACATAGGCCTTCCCCAAGGTGTGCAATAAAGCACGGTCCTGAGCCACCTGCATTCATCGACTTCCTGCATATCTTACCAGGTCATCACTTCATCTAGTGGGGGGTCGCCCCACACTACGCCTAACGGTACGAGACTGCCACTCGAAAAACTTTTTTCCCCATCGCTTGCCGGTTCTTCGAGCTATACGGCTGGCCCATTGCCACTTCAACTTACTAATCAGTTGGCCTATGTCGGCCACTCTGGTTCTACTGCGGATATCTTCATATCTAAGTTTATCACGCAGAGAAACCCCGAGCAATAGCCCTCACCATAGCTCTCTGAGCGACCTTGAGCGTCCACATACGACCACCAGTGAAGGACCACGTCACAGATCCATAAGTCATCACTGGTTGTACAGTCTCGTTTTCAGGTTTTGATGTATACCTGACGAGAAGATGTATCGTAATTTCCCGAACGCTGCGCAGTCGAATTGAATCCATCGAGTAACCACTCGGTCGAAATTGGACTTACCTAGTCGGACTATTTGTCCCAGGTTTTCGAGCAATTTCGAGCTTAATGCTCCCAACAATTACCGGCATAGGTGAGATATGGACGTTAAACATAATCTTTGTTTTTTCCATGTTCATCTTAAGACCTACCCGCTGGGAGACACTATTGAGGTCACTAAGCACAGTGCTTAGGTTCTCCAGCGATTCTGCCATAAGAACTATAACATCGGCAAATCGAAGGTGAGTGATGTACTCACCATTGATGTTAATACCGTATATTTTTCAATCCAGCAGCTTGAAAACGTCTTCCAATGCAGCGGTGAAGAGTTTTGGGGATATAACGTCACCCTATCTTTACCTCTCTGCAGTTGGATAGGTTTCGTGCTCTCGTTCTGTACTTGGATAGCCATCGTAGCCCTCCTGTACAAACAATTCAGCATTTTGATATACCGACAGTCAACTTGTGCACCGCTGAAGAGACTGTAACACCGTCCGAATTTCGACGGAATCAAAGGCTTTCTCCATAGCCCACATACGCCAGGCAAAGTGGCAGATTGTGCTCTTCGGTCTTCTGTACAATCTGCTACAGGTTATGTATGTGATATATGGTGCTGAAGCCTATTCGGAAACTAGCTTGTTCGGGGGCTGGAAGTCGTCGAGTGTGCGTGCGAGACGATTCGTAACGACGCTCGAAAACAGCACATAGACGCGGCTGAGAAGAGATATCGGTCTGTAGTTCTTCAAAAGTGCGTTGTCACCTTTCTTGAAGAACGAGACCACCACGCTTCTGCTCCACGCCTCCGGAGTAGTGCCACCATGGAAGACGGAATTGAAGAGTTTCTCAAAGACTATAAGTATCGGTGTTCCACCCGCTTTCAGAAGCTCCGTTGTAATTCCATTCTCGCCTGGGGCCTTGCCGTTTTTAAGGTACTGGAAAGCCAGAATCTTGCTCAGACTGACGTCCGGGATATCATCGGAGTCGATATAGGTAGTGTCGAATATGATATGTGTACAGCTGCCCATAGAACCTCTCAATCTCAGGCGTCTCGGAAACGATGCTGCCACACTCAGTCTTCATCCTTGACAGTTGGCTCTTTCTGGCAGACAGATCTCCGGCAAAGACTTTAGAGCCCTGGTTCCGCTCGATCTACGAGTATTATTCGAGTACGAGTATTATTAAAGTTGCGTAAGTCCCGCCGCATGTGTTTGGAGATCTGTCTTTTCAGTTGCCTCTATGCTGTCATATCTGATAACGATTGCAGCCTCATCTCCCGTCTAACAGCCATGAGATTAAGAGTGTGATCGGAGAGTTTTTATGTTCTTCTGCGGCGGGTTTTGCAGAATTTAGCTCCGACCACATGGACAGTTTCCATGAGCTTGTCATTCATATCGTCCACTGCATTACAATCTTCTAGGCACTGAAAGCGGTTACGTAACTCGAGCTGAAAGGTTTCGGGATTCTGGATTAGAGCACGAGAAGGACGGGAATTACCATTACCATTATTGATAATAAGCAGTAACCCGTAAATTAATTAAATGTAGAATTATAATGATTTGTCACAGTAAACTATATTTTATATAATATATAAAATGAAAAAGAGACGCTTCTAATAAAAGAGAATGCGGCGAATTCTCTTTTATTAGAAGCGTCTCAAACATACCTATCTATAACAGTTAACTACACAAAAGAGTGAAACAAAATTTCTCGATGTTGGTCATGAAATAAAGCCTTAGTACGTGAAAGGCCATCGCAATAAACTGTTATAGATTAGAAATATTGCACTGTACAATGTTATACCGCTAAGTAATAAATATAAATGCTTCAGTTGTCTGTTACGGGATAGTTAGAAGATTACGTTTTGTTAAACATCGTCTGTTAAGCCTGGTTCCAATAGTTAAATATGTGTCTGCAACTTCAAGTTTTCGCGCGTCGTGATAATGTGAATAAATGCAACGGAGCTTTCTCCATAATGAAGGTATATGTTGTTTCATTGTTCTGCAATAAACCGCATTGTTAAAAGGCAAAAAAGTAAAACGTTGTCTTTCCTTCCCGATTAGATATGTTGATTGTTTCGCGGTTCATGTTGCGCTTAACAATGGACTCCATTTGTTTTGTCAAGTATTTTTATTTGCTTTGCTGTAAGTAATATATTATCGTGAGTCTCATTTCTAGGGTTGTGTCAATATAGTAAGAAATTAGGTTACTAAAATAAAAAACAAATAACTAGGAAATTATGTTTGTATGAAATTAACTAAAAATTGAAAGAAAACAGTAATAGTACTTGTTTAGACTTTTTCGTCTCTCTCGTGGTTGTAGAGAAGATTTGCCTTTATCGACAAGTTAGCAGGCGAATTAAAGACCGCAGTACCAAATACCTCGCACTTCGATGCTACTTCCTGTCGCCCGACTAATTGTTTTACTACGTACACATCTAGTGTAAACGAGAGTGTAGTATAGAATAATTTTTGTTGAATTTAGATATCATGTAATTCATATTGGAAGTCATTTTTTATTTTAACATATACTATATAATATATATAATAAGGTTTTCATATTAAGGAACCTCTATGTTTTTATACTAATATGTGGTCTTAAAATCATGCGGCGTATCTGATGGGTAATGATCGCCGCCTACCTCGAACGTCTATAATACGCGAGGAATCTTCGACTTGGTCTTTTATTCGTAACAATCCGCAAAAATTACTTGTGACATCAAATTCCACAAATTAGTGTTGCAAAGCAAATAAAAACTATTGGAAAATTGCTTACTGCGAAAATTATTTAAACTTTTGTTATTTGATTCACATGTTGCAGAATCTTACTATTGTCAGAGTTATTGAATTACTGTGAGTCTGAAAAATGCATAGTGTATGTGTCAATTAAAACGAATATTTTGTTTAGGAAAAAATGTACTTCTTTATTTCTTCAAATGTCACGAAATTATACGATCGTTCATAATAAAATACACAAGCAATAACTGTAACGGATATCATGTTTATCAAAGAGTAGATCGAGCGCAGATCATCTTTCTAGATTGAGGAGAAAGCTTTAGTTATGCATGAAGGAGGATTATGTTGCAGGTGCGGCACCCGCGCTGGCCTACGTACCGCATTTTATATACATTTCAATATAGCATTTGACTATGATATTTTATGATTAAGAAATGCATTTTTGCTCATGTTGGAAATTTAATCTGTACATAAAAATGCTTTGTCTCGAATGACTGACTGACGGATCAACGCACAGCCTAAACCGCTGATCGTAGATATCTGAAATTTGGAGGGTGTATTCTTTGTATGACGTAGGCGTCCGATAAGAAAGGATTTTTCAAAATTCTACACTTGAGGTGGTGAAAAAAGGGGTCAAAGTTTGTATGGAACAACGAACAAAAAAAAAAACAGTTCCTTGGTCCAATCTACTTTAAATTTTGCGTAAACATTCTTTAATAGAGTTGACGGAGGACGTGTTTCGTGTTTTATTAAAAGTAATTGCCTAACGGGTTTACATAGGGGTAGAAAGTTATTTTGGGGGTGATTTGCATCGAAGTTCATATCAGTACTCTTTAGTGCTTTCGATTTAAATTACATTTAATTTTGACACATGTTTGAAAACTCAAAACGTTGAACGCACATAAAGGTTTGGTGCAACGCAATACTCTTTAAGGTGTACTAAGGAAGGGAGGAAGGAAGGCGTATTAAGGAAGCAAGAAATAATATAATTAAAATGAACCTTTTAGTCATCGTAAACATGCAGCTAATTATTAGAGAAAACACCCTAAAGTTCACAAGCAGGCTGTCGTCGATTATCAGCGGGAACACATTGAAGTACATACGCAGGCTGCAAGTAAATATCGGCGCAAACACCTTCAAGTGTACAGAGTATCACAGTTGCGATATGAACGAAATCACGAAGGTCATCAAGTTTAAAGACGTCTACAACCTTGGGATTCTAAAGCCTTTTCTGGACTGAATAACATAGCGTACGATAGTGATAATACTGTTGTTTACATCGAATGCAAGTAGTGTAAAACTCTCATGTACAGGGATGTATCTGAGGGAATGTTCTGCGATTCAGGAAAAGTCCAGCTGAAGATCCTATTTTATACGACATCATAAAAAATGATACACGGATTATTATTAAAGTTTCTATGGGAACCTTGATAACTATTCTACCTCCATGAGAAATAATAAATGTAGCAAAAATATCCCAGACAATTTTTGAGAAATACACATGGGTGGCGATGGTTACCCGCAGTACAGAAGACGATCTCCGTAAGTGGTTTTACTCTTAAATTAAAAGACATTGAAGTGGACAAAAGGTGGCTCGTCCCCCATAATAAGGTTCTAACACAGCTTAAATCGTTAAAGTACATTTTTAGGTACATTAATAAGGGCAGTGAACTCAAACAACAAAACAAAACAAAAAGGACGAAATCAAATTATATAAGAGTGGGCATTATTTGAGTAGTTCAGAGGCAGTTTGCAGGATTTTAGGGTTTTCTATACATGAAAGGTTTTCCGCAGTCATATATTTAGCTGTCCAACATAAAAATGGCCAACGGGTCTATTTTAATTCTGACAACCTCGCCGACATAGTTAATAGACCACCTAAAAGTACATTGTTAGTATTTTTTTATTTATGTCAAACAGATGAAGTTTCTTCATATTTTGTATAGCAAAAAATAATTTTGTAAGAAGGAAAAGAGTAAAACCTGTAGATGGCGGGCCACATGGTCATACATTAATAACGAAACAACACGCTTTAGGTAGAGGGTACACGGTTCACCTGAATAACACAGAGTGTTACCATCGTATAACACAGAGTGTTGCACGAGATAAGGGTTCATCATCATAATCAGTTCAAAAGATGACTTAAAGATTGTCAACGGTGTCCTCCAACCAACTTTTCAATTAGCTTGCATTAAACTTGGCTTTCTAGAGGACGACAAATATTGAGATTCTGCCCTAGAGGAAGCAGTCTTACACGAGTCGCCATTTAAAATGCGCGAACTTGAATTTGAATTTGAACTATTTTCTATAATGTTGGCATTCTGTAAGATAACCGACGTACTAAGTCTTTAGGTAAAATACAGGGATAGCCTATCAGAAGACTATAAACGATAAGTGGAAAGGCTTTCTGGCATTCAAGATGAACATCTAGCAGTTGAAATCTACAATAAATGCCTGGTCACGATAGTAGAAGCTGTATTAGTGTTAGGACGACAAAGCCTGTATGCAGTATGGGTTGTTTCAACCTCAAAGGTTTGAAAGTTTACACAGTAACCGGGTCTACCTAAAGGAAATAAGTTACGATGTCAATTCTTTAGCAGAAGTGGTGTCAAGTAGTGAAGGATCTCTCTATCCAATGAACAAAGGCATATCTATTATAAAATACTTTCCAGTATCGACGCAGGTGTAGGTGATACCTTTTTTGTTTACTCCTGGTGGAACAGGCAAGAATTTTATATTAAATTAACTGTTGGCCAAAGTGAGAAGCAATCGTGATATCGCCTTAGTGGTCATATCGTCCGGAATTGTTGCAACTCTGCTGGAAGGAAGTGAAACTGCACACTCCGCGTTTAAACTTCCTCTCGATTTGATATAAACTGAATCCCCACTATGCAATATACCCAAACAAAAAAATATAATAACCATTGACGAGATTTAATAGATGCTCCTTTAATAAATACGTTAAAGCGTAAGGTTGAGGCAAATTCTTTAAAAATATATGTATTTATATACACATATATAATCGGAATCTCGGAAACGGCTCCAACGATTTTCATAAAATTAGGTGTCCAGGGAGTTTCGGGGGCAATAAATCGATCTAGCTAAGATTCATTTTTAGAAAACGTCGTTTTGTCCGTGTTTATAGGCAATGAAAAACTGCTGCAATATAAGAAGGAAAATTTTGGCAATTCAAAATAATCGTAATAGCTCATGTGGGATAACCGACGGTCGCGTAGTTGTTGTGCCCTGGTACGCGTCCTGTCTTTGGGTCAACTTTTTTCCTTTTTTTTCAAGTTCCCTTCTTTTGTGAAAAAATCTATTATTTCGAGCCCTTTTTTAGTATTTTTTTAAAAACACGAAGATTTAAATTAAACCAATTGCACTCATGATTTTTATTCAAATAACCAGTTCAGTTTTTTCTATTATGTCAATATGTATAAACTAACATATTGATATTATACATATATTATGCGTTTTGAGTAGTATGTGTAAATAAGTTAGTTTTTTCTCTCGCGGCTCTACCTATAACTCTCACCACACTACAAAATGTTAGCTGGCAGAGAATGCCTTTTCGGCATTAAGTTCGCCTTTTTACCAAATTTGTTTTTGTTTGAGTGCAATAAAGAATTTTCTATCTATCTTTCTACTACAGAATTACTCCGCAAAAGGAAATTAATTGTTTGGGATGAGAGTACTATGGCTCATAAACGGGGTTTTGAAGCCATAAATAGATATTTACAAGATATTAGGAATAAAAATTATCAAATGGGAGGAGTTACTATATTGTAAGCAGGCGATTTCCGGCAGACTTTACTATAATTATAGTAGTCACCAGCAGTGCGAGCGAACCGAGTTAAAGCGTGCGTGAAGCGGTCTCATTTGTAGCCTTCAGTGACAAAAGTAAGTAGTAACAATAAAATATGAGAGTCCATCTTAGGGGAGATATTACTGCTGGATAGTTCTCAGACCTGTTGCTTGGAATAGGAACTGGTGATTTCCCGGGACTGGATAATAATATTGTAATTCTCCCTACAAAGTTAGGTACAATTGCTTCCACTGTAGAAGAGCTTATAACTAGTTTACCCGAACATTAATAATATTCACAGTAAACCTGCAGAATGGTTATACGAGCGTGCCATCTCAATTGCCAAAAAATGAACAAGCCTCAGTCATAAATAAAATATTTTTGACATCATTCGAAAGCGTCGAATATCAATATAAGTCCGTCGACTCAGTGATGACGCCATTCATTATCCCGTCGAGTTCCTGAATACACTGAAGCCTCCCGGTCTCTCAACTCACAAACCAAAATTGAAAGTTGGCGAGCCGATTATGTAGCTGCGCGATATAAATCCACCAAAATTATGCAATGACACCAGATTGCAAGTGCAAAATAGTTGCTACTATTTTGCACTTGCAATCTACGAGGCGACTATACTGACAGGTTGTTCTCGAGGAGAGTCTGTATTTATTTCTTCGAATTCAATCCAAGTGAGTGCAGTTTCCTATCAAAGTCTACTTCGCCATAACCATAAACCAATCACAAGGTCAAACTCCTCAGGTAGCGGGTGTAGACTTGAGAGAAAGCTGCTTTTCCCACGGTCATTTGTATGTGGCACGCTCTAGAGTAAGCGCACGGACTAGCCTGGTGATTCTAGCACTAGAAAAATAAAAAATATTGTTTACAAAGAAGTACTGTAGTAGGTTTAGTATTTCAATTTCCTTGTAAAAGATAATACCCTCGTGTCGCTTTCACCAGATTAAAGTACAAGCTTCGCGTTCATAAAATAAGACAAAATTTTATTTTATTTTCATGTTTATTTAATCTTTAAATCCCTACTCTATAATAAAGGTTGTTACATATTTTGTAGGTATTTAAACATTTTAACATAATAATTTATATGTTATAGCAAAATTAATAACGTAAAAAACCAGTTAAAATCCTATTAGAACAATTTTCATCTACGCGGACGAAGTCGCGGGCAAAAGCTGGCTAATAATAAAATAAAATCGTCATTTATTGACGTAACTATCATAAATCGTGGTAATTTTATTTAAAAGCTTTATTTTGCCAATATAGGTTTTGACATCACTTCATTTTGTCATATGGTCGTTGCATCGTTGTAGACCGTAAGCTACGATGGCTATTCGAGTAGAGAACCATAGTACGAAACCTATCTAACTGCAGAGAGGTGTAAGACAGGGTGACATTATATCCCCGAAACTCTTCACCGCTGCATTGGAGGACGTTTTCAAGCTACTGGACTGGAAAGGATACGGTATTAACATCAATGGCGAGTACATCACTCACCTTCGATTTGC
>DWHP01007691.1:0-10845 GCA_018247895.1 Parnassius honrathi
AACAAAAAATGATTATTATTTCAAATTATGCGAAACGTGAAGAGTTACGTTCTAAGAAGTGTCAAAAGGGACTTCGTAATTGGAATAGAGTATAGCGTGACAAAACTCCTGCTTCAACGTTACACAGAATTTTGAATGACACTATCAGGCCCGATCAACTTTGTATGGGCAGAATGAAATACCTACAGTTGCCATTTGTCAGATAAATATTCTGTGTAACAATTAGTAAGATTTCGCTAAAGATAAATTGGACACTCAAATGTTGAATATTCCATACGAAGATTACTATCCCTAACACATTTTTTGGCGTTATTATATTAACATATCATTGACAGAAAAGGAAAAAAATGTTCTTTTTTGTTTTGTTTTTTAATGTGTAGAAAATTGTATTTGTTTCTGGTAGCACTAAAATGTCTAATCGTCACGTGTAGGTTTACCTCTGTCTACGGTCACGTGAAGTAGGAGTAATAGTGTTCTTTGGACGCTGGTGGACACTATCGTAATCGCATAATACTTTGTTGTGCACTTAGAGTGCTGTGGACACTATCACTCCTAAGTCTGGTTACTCTATGCGTCTGTAATCAAAAGGTCAAGTTCAAAGGTTTAAAAATCAATTCAAAGTTTCATAGGTAGTCGTCTTAGCTTAGATTAGGTATTTAATTTTTTTAATTCTTAACCTTTAAATTAAATTCTGTAATATAAGTTATGGCAAAATCTATAGTGACTGATTTAATTCAAATCTTTAAAAGCAGTATCAATGCAGTACTGCCAGAAAATCTCGTAAAAAATTGTCTTAAATACTGCTCAACTACACATCAGCTACAACTTTGTGGTGAAAAGTACGACTTAATCAATAAAAATGTTTACATAGTTGGAACTGGCAAAGCTGCTCGGAATATGGCTATTGAAGTAGAAAAAGTATTAGGCTCTAAAATCAAAAAAGGGATAATAAGTATTCCTAAAGGAAACTATGATCATACTTCAGTAAGTACAAATATGTTTTATTATGAAGGTGCCGAAAATAATTTGCCAGATAATGATGCAATGAATACAGCTAAAAAAGTAGAACATCTTATCTCAAACTTGGGTAAAGATGACTTTCTTTTAGTTTTGATATCTGGAGGTGGTTCAGCATTATTACCATTACCAAGACATCCGATAAGTCTTGATGAAAAAACCATGTTAATTAAAAAACTGGCACACTCGGGGGCAGATATCAAGGAATTAAATACTGTGAGGAAAAGAATATCTGGTTTGAAAGGCGGTCAATTGGCTATAAAAGGCAAAAATGCACAAATTGTAGCATTAATTCTGTCTGATATAATTGGAGATCCTTTGGACTTAATAGCAAGTGGTCCTACAATAAAAAATGAAGATAACCTAAAAGCTATAGACATTATTAAAAAGTATAACTTATATGATAATCTACCACATTCAATAGTTACTGTTTTAAATGAAACTAATAGTTTTGAAACATTTCCAAAGGACATGGTTAAAAATTTTATAATCGGTTCAAATAAACTTAGTACGGAGGCAGCATATTATAAAGCAAAGGAATTGAATTATATGCCGATTGAACTTTCAAATACTGTAAATGGTAATGTTAAATTGATAGCACACAAATATGGTCAGTTTACCAAATCATTTTGCAACTTTTTAAATGCAAAAATTAACAAAGTGACATTGAAAGATACTGTGAATAAATTAAAAATACCAGGATTTAGTCCTAATTTTTTGGATTCTATGGATGATTCTACTTATTTTAAAGAAAAAGATTATTGTTTGATATTTGGAGGAGAAATTACTGTTGAAGTTAAAGGGACAGGTAAAGGTGGAAGAAATCAGCAGCTAGCTTTAGAATTTTCTAATTATATACATAACATAAAAGATGAAATAAACAATTTTGATATCTATTTTCTAAGTGCTGGTACTGATGGCATTGATGGGCCAACTGAAGCTGCTGGTGCAATAGGATACAGTGACTTGATTTCAGATTCCAAAAAGGAATGTCTAGATGTAAATTTATATCTTAATAATAATGATTCATATAACTTTTACAGGAAATTTAAGGATGGTTCTTTCCACATATTTACTGGACACACCAACACAAATGTAATGGATATACATTTGATTATGATAAAAAAATGTTAATAGTTCATAATAATAATATATATTTATAAATTTTTTTTGTGACAATAATCAACTTTTTAAAATGTTCCTATAAAGATGGTTTAAGAAATAAAGAGAGTTTATTTGGTTCTTCTTTGCTCTTTTTTAATTTTTCTGAAGCTAATACGGCTGTCTTACATAGACCTGCAAATTTATCTTTTCGCTTTTTACTGTTCTTTATAACTTTTGGTTCACTCCTAATAGTGTTAAATAGATTATTGTTCTTATTACTTAGTGAAAATACTTCTTTTGTTTTACTATATATATTTAACTGCATATTGTTTATCTGGCCTGACTGAAGCGTTTTTGTTACCACTGGTTTATTTTTCAAAGGTTTATATTGTGTTGCCATAGAAGTTGTTTGCTGTTTTATTGCTTTTTTCTCTTTCTTAAGTTTTAAGACTGGTGTCTCATTACTATGTTTACAGAATGTGCAGATGTGTTCCTAGAAAATAATACAGATTTTTTTTAGAAATGTAAGAATATCTCTTACATTA
Organism: Parnassius honrathi; assembly: GCA_018247895.1. Lineage (NCBI taxonomy): Eukaryota > Metazoa > Arthropoda > Insecta > Lepidoptera > Papilionidae > Parnassius > Parnassius honrathi. The sequence goes on from DWHP01007691.1 coordinate 2,667, forward strand.
AAATTTACAAATTTAGACCTACAAGTTTATTACTCTGCAATAAATTCACATTATCTTTTTTCTGCTTAATCCGTCTCTTTTGTCTTCTGCTAAGTTTAAGGGGTTTAACCTAAAAAAATAAAAAATTATAAACATTTTGATTTTGAATAGTGAAATGGGCTTTAAAGACGTTATACTTTTGTTTCTGTATGTTTGGTCCACTCTAGGCAGCAGTATGAGCATCTGTTTTTATTAGAAAATTGTTGTTGTGGCAATCCATATCCTCTCGTAATTTCTTTGCATCGCATCCTATAAAGAACAAAAAATTAAACTAAAATAATTAATATTCATAATAAAAATATTAAACCGGTAATGCTCTTACAAATAATAACTTCTTAGGATTTGTGTATGAACATTATTTCTTGCAGCTGGCGCTAAAACTGTAGAAGCCTTGAATAAGAATCCTATTTGCTTTTCGGTCATGTCGTCTTGAATTATTAATTAAAACACAGCTAGGCGCTAGAAAACTCCACAACATTCAGAGTATATTAATAAACATTAACCAATTACAATCCAAATACGTTTACTTTAAGTTGATAACATAGATAAATAGATATGTAGCAAGCTGATAGATAAGGACAAAATTATAAAGTTCTATGTACAGGAATAGATAAGTTAGTGAGCTGGTTGATACTGGTTGATAAGTGCCCCTTTCTTTTTTTATTAACTGGCTTTACTTCTCTGGGTTCTAGCCCTTCTGAGACTTTCTTCTGTAGTGGGCATCAATAAATAGGTAGCAAGATGCGTAAGCATCATAATAGTCTGTGGTAGCAAGCTAGTAGGCATGTCGATCTGAAAATAATATATTTAGAACGATATCAATTTCAAAACGATCCTAAAACCTCTTGAATTGGACTGATTTAAGAACTAGCGATGAAACTGAACTCTATTAATACAAGTACGCTGAACTGGCTATAAATCGTAACATGATGAGGCAATTTGATTCGCGCCATTTTATTTATTTTCAGAAGTGAACGTCCACGGAACTAATAATAGGGATAAGACAGTGTGGCAAAATATATCAATAAAAATTCTATACCTAAATAAATAGAAAGGACTATGGATGGAGGGCCTCTACCCGTAACGTCCATTCTATTTATGTATCCACTGCTGAACATAGGCCTCCCCCAACGAACGCCACAAAGCACGGTCCTGAGCCACCTGTACTGTATCCATCAACTTTCTGCATGTCTTACCAGGTTGTCACTCCATCTATTATTTCGTCTATTATCAAAGTACAAATAAGTTTTTCTCTAACTAAGAACCGCGGATTCCCATCCACAGAGCTAAACCAGGAGCCTATTATCCGAGGATGTGGTAATGCTATATTAAAATTTTAACTGATGAAAGCGTATGTTTTTGGTTAGTAAAATTGGAGAGTTATTGCAACGGAAACGCTTTCATGCTCATCTGCGGCGCCCCCATCGCCAACCACCTAATGGCAGCCCCTCCATGGTTGCCGACTTCTCTTCCCCGTTTTCCATCTCAGATAAGGCGGACCAGAAACACAAGGCACATTGCCCTTCACGGCCTCTGACTTCACCTGCACTACGGACTCCCCGAGCCCAATATGTGAATAGAGCCAGGAAAAACGAGCACTTGAAAGCATCAAGTGGTCTCAACAAAGTCGCGAAGGACAGCATGGCGCATCGCCAATCACCCTCCTCTTCCCTTACGACTCCACCTTGACTACAGCGGTACAGGGAGAGGAATCTCCTCTAGCCGCACCCCACTAACACACATCCAACGTGGCTCTATATCATCAGGCGACCTTTCTACACTTGGCTATGGCCCTTGAGTTTGGGGGAAAATGAGAAGAGAACAAATAAAAAAAAAACATTTGAAATTATAATCTAATATTTTTATACTGGTACTGGTACTGCCAGACTGACTGGTAATTAACTGTTGTTGGCGACTTTGTTTGTTAACGGATATGGGTAGGAAAGAACATCGATAAGTATTTTAGACAAGGAACTCAACAATCCTATTGAATTTTATTGTTTATCAATACTCAGAAATATACAGTTAAACATGTTGGTTGGAAAAATTATGATATTAAAATTAGTAAACTGCAAATTCACTTGTGGAACGTTATACATTTTCGCTTTTGGTAACGAGTTTTACATATTACGCACACTCATTATTATTAAAAATAATTCTTATTATGTAACTAAAATTATACACAATCAAACAACATAAAATACATTCGTTTTTTTTGTTTAAAAGTTCAAAATACAGATGTTATAAATATGACAATTTAAATAAGGCAACAGACATCGGCATATTATGTTAATTTTAGTTTCCAAGACGACCGTTAGGGGTGCTTCAAATTTACACAGACATTTTGTATGGTATAGCCAGTCCAGCGTACTAGTATATATAGAGGTCAGTGAGGTAGGCTGTGTGTTCGTTTGTCATCGCTATTCTACAAAATCAAAATACACTACCAGATGGGATATTCACTAGCATTGGCTTGACACTGTGATACTTATGAATAAAATATTTCCTTGCAGCGTCAAAGTGTTTGACCAACGCCACTGCGAGCGGGACAGCAGACAACGAGCCTGATCATGTGGACCCCATGTCGTTGCATTGCTGGCTTATTGAGAAGGTATTTGTTTGATAATAGTTACCTACTTTCACTTCCTTTGAGCCATAGTAGTGGAGAAGCTAAGCACTCGCTGTAAATTTCACATTGTGTGAACAAGGTTTTATTGCATTTTTTTTTAATTTAATAAAATTGGCCACAAACAGATTTACATTAAGTAATACACAATGAGATATCCATGAAAAGTTCGGCATTGATATTTTTGATCTAAGATCCAGGATATTAAAAAATGCATTAAAATGTATATACTCTTCCTATATCACAAAGGTTTTAAGTATATTATTTATTTAAATTCAAATTCTTTGTTCCGTAACTGAATCTATTACAACAAATTGTAGTTGGAGCTTCCTTTTAAGCAAAGGATTTGTTTGTACTAGGAAGCACCGCTCCTCTAAACAATAGGTATATAACATTAAGTTGAGGTGAAAACTAAAGAAAGTTTGTTTTTTAATTATAAAAGTGTATTATAAAAGTGTGTGGTCAAGAATGACATAAATATGTTCAAGCAAAGAGTTGATGTCTGCTGTAATTGTTTTTTCTTATGCCAATCTGCAATCAGTCGAGTCGACTTTCATCAGATGTGTTGTATTGTATTTCCTGTGAGGGGGATACTCCTCGGTAGGAGTTACCTCTTGTATTTTAGAACCTGGTGTCTAGATTTTGCACGTCATAGTGGTTTAGTCGTTTGCAATAGCTGATTTTTGACAATTTAGCCGCTAGGTCGCCTGCCCTGATATGGAAAAAGGTGGCTAAGCCACAAAAGTATGTTTCAAGAAAAAATTAAAAAAAAGCGCGACATCGGTTTACTTGATACATATCACTCAGGAAAAACAAAAATCAGCTATTGAAATGAATGTAAAAATAATCACGTCACGTCACACCATACATATTTTTGACTGAAATTATTGGCATATTGTTCTGTAAAATATAAAAATGTAGTTAACTTGAATCATATATTTGAATATTTATCACAATATAAAAGGCAGTTAAGTATACCTTAACTGTTTTTTAGTATAGCACTGACAATAATCATACACAAAAAAGCGGAAGAAAATATATAGAAAATTTAATATAAACAGTTTAAAAAAATATCGACCCGTAGGTGTCTTGAGATCCTTGACTATGATGAAGGGAAGCTGAAACATGACATTGGCAGCAGCGTGCAAAACTGCGTCTCCAAACCCGCCTGTCACGCATGGCAGCTATACGAAATTCCCCCTACGAGACAGCCTATGGGGCGGCATGTGTTTAGCGGCGGACTTTTATATCCTGTAATGAATTGATGGATATTGGATGAGATCGATACGTCGGGTAGTGGTGGCATAAGAGAATTCTTCACCACATTTCGTCCCGTGGATGTTGTTTGAGATGATTATGAGAAATGCCAAAAAAATGTAATAGCTTCAGATAGATGGCGATATAACTATCTTGTTTACACCAGACCTAAAATATCCTGAATGGTGCCAGGCAACAGCATCATAAATACTCACTTTTGCTACTACAATTGTCAAAGCCAAGCCAAGCGTGACAATCAAGGCGAATTCTCACTACAGCAGGAAAGGACCATGTCAAACAGTAGACTTCTTCGAGCCGATGGTGAAGAAGAAATGGATATTGGTCATTTGTAAATATTTATCAATTTATTTTATTCATCCATCCCATCAAAATCCATTGATGAACATGGGCTTCCCCTGCAGATTGCTCCATTGAGAAGGTAAATTATTTTGGAGTTATTATGAAGAAGATCGGATGGTCCCATTTTAAAACTTAGTAACACTATGATAACATGCATTGTCCATTACAATTACACAGTTAGGAAACAACTTATCTTTTAACTTTTCGTCCATCCACTTATGAAAAGTATGGCCTGATCGTATCACCATGATAGTCACCAATTCTTAGCATCGGATTTAAATATTGTCAATGCATCTTGAACCAGTCCATCCCGACATCCAGCGTGAAGAATGATTAAACGCTGGCTTTTCCCAATATCATTGTGAATGCCTGGATCTGGCAGTGATTTCCGACATTGTAACTTGCGTTAACATATGTCTCGTTTAGGAAATATATGTTGCGATTTTGGGCACTGAATTTCTGATTTAAATGAAATATCTAGCCGATCACTTTGGAATATTAGGCTGTTTTATAACCATAAGTCTTTTTGATTTTACATTTTTTCGTAATGATAACCCGTTTTGTGTAAAAGGTTTCTAAGAGATATTCTCGTTCACAATTCAAAACGACATCTTTTCTCAATCTTGCCAGTTACTGGCGAACATTTGATACTTTTTTTCGAATTCCTAAAACTGGTGGATTTTACTTCTCCGTAACTCCTAACTCAAATTCAACAAAAACATGTTTTTTATCAATGATTTTTGGTTTTTTTTGGCGCATCAAATTTAAATTGTCTTGAATTTTGAGTTGATGAATTTCCTTGTTTCATCACATTTTTTAGTTTTTCGCAGTACCCTGTAACCTCTTCCACGATTATGACAATATTCGCTCTACTTTTATATTCAGAACTTACTTTGACTGTTTTCCTTTTTTTTTAAATATTCGGTTACTTTATAAATGGCGGTTTTGATATCACGAGATAAAGCACGACATATCCCTAGATATTTTATTTCGTGTGCGTATGACAGCGCAGCGCGGTACAAATAACACGAGTTGCTGTCGAGAGCGCCATCGACGGAATAATAGAGGGGAGCGGCCTGCTCCGCTCTACTGCCTCACCGCAGAGCTATATGGTGGTCGATTTAAGCCCGGTTTACACGGCAACGATAAACCTGTGCAAACGAACTGCACAGTTCATTTGCGAGGTTTATCGAATGTCGGTAGTGCGTCCACACATCTACTGTATTTGCGTCGATCGTCAGTTCTCGACAGAAACTCAGAAGAAAAACACGTCATTCGTGATAAAAGACGGTGAAGCGCTTGCGCTGGCCTGGCTTGTTTTGTGCAAAAAGAAATGAAAATCACGTAGTGTGTGGTGTAAGGATTGGCTTCTTAAAAGAAAGCCACACTCTCACATAAGTTATTAAACGAATTGAAATTTCCCCAAAAGACTGGCACAATTATTTGAGGATGAATGAAGAGACTTACTTACGCCTCCTGTTTTTAGTTACACCGCTAACACAAAAAAGTAATACCGTAATGAGAGAAGCAATAAGTTCTCATGAAAGATTGTCTGCAACTCTGAGGTTTTTAGCTACAGGTCGCCCGTACGAATGTATGAAGTTTTCTACGTTGATATTAAATCTGACTTTCAGTCAAATCATTCCTGAAACTTATGATGCTTTGTACAAAGTTTTACAGAAAGATTACATAAAGGTTAATTTTGCATAATATATAAAAATATTATAAGTAATACAGAAATCTGTTTAATTTTACAGAATCTTTGGGCTTTTTGCTTATATCTTTGGAATAAAGCTAAAAAATCTTTGGCAGTTCCCGAAATAAAATGGTAAAGATTTTTTAAAGAGGTAAAACTCGTTACAAAAGCTTTTCTTCAATTAAACGAAAAAGTAACATAAGTTTTGGAAGGAGTTTCACCTATGTATTAGAGAACTACATACCTATTAGGAAACATTTTTGATGATGTTGATGCTATGAAGAAAACACAATTGTGATCGTACGTGGTTTTTATTATTTAAATCACAAGAATGAAATAGTGATCGAAAATGATTCAAGAATGAAGAAGTGCAATCTTAACAGTACAATATAAATAATACAATACAGTCAATAAATGAAGCAGGCGTAGAGAATCATGAGCCTGGGCATGTGGTTGACACGGTTTGTGGCTGAATGGAGACAGTTTGAATGTTTGGTTGATCAGACGAAAGGGTTTTAGTTCATAGTTGATTAGACAATGTTTGAATGTCTTGCTGAGGGGAAAAAATGTGTTAATATAGTCTTTGGTGTCGACAGTATGTGAGGTAGTAAAATCACCCACTTCGGCTAAGAACAATGTCTCATTAATATTTTTTTCTGCAAAGATTCTGTGCTGTTTTGATAATTCTGGTAATTTCATGCCTACACTTCGTCCATGTACTTCAAAACGATTTTCCGGAAACCTCGGACGTTTAAAATGCTCATTCACACTTCGAAGTGCGTCTTCATACGCATTCTTCGTGGATTTTGAACGATTTGGCCATAGCGTGCCTCTTTCAGAATCAGACATCACATCGGCCTGGTGTTGGTGTATCTCTTTCGACATCAGATCGGCCCGTTCGACTTAAGAATCGTTGTATTGCGATGAGAAGTGTTCCTGTAAAAAAGAAATGCAGGATTTGGTATTCTCTAAGTCAATAGGCAAGGCAATTGTCGGTATATTATTCATTTTATAGATTAAATAATTAACACTTGAACATATACTAGACCGCCTTTCGTACATTGCTTATTTGTTTATGTTCTCTCAGTATCTTTGTCTTTTTCCTATGTGCAATAAAGAATATTGTATTGTATTGTATATATATTATGTATATATAAAAGTTAATAATGAATCTACTATTTTTGTTTCAGGTACCACAAACAGAAGGTGAATGGAAAACAATAGCACGGGAATTCCATGAACGATCGAAGTTCCCTCACTGTATAGGCGCAATTCATGGCAAGCACATTGAAATCGTGCCTCCACCTAACAGTGGTTCTTATTATTTCAACTACAAAAATAGACATAGTATGGTCCTCATGACAATTGTTGATGCAAATTACAAATTCTTGCTGTTTGATTTTGGTACAAATGGCAGAGTAACAGATGGAGGAGTGTTCTTTAATACGAAGTTTTACGAAAAGTTGGAAAATAATGATTAAAACATTCCTGAACAAGAGACAAGAGTGATAGTCCACGAACGCTGCCATATGTTTACGAGGATAACGACGCGTTTCCTCTTAGAAAAGATATGATGAAACCATTTCGACAGAACGATATGGATAGTAGAGCGAAGAAGATTTATAATTACCGAATATCACGAGTTCAAGAGCACGCCGCATAGTTGAAAACGCATTTGGAATACTGGAAGCAAGGTTTAGTTAGAATTTACAGAACACTAATTAATATGTTAAATAAAAAATGGAGTCAGTTGTTAGGGCAACTTGTGTTTTGCACAACTATTTGATGACAACATCATTGTCTTCATATGCTTCGTCAGATTCTTTTAATATAGAAAACTTTGAAAAGGGTACAATGTCGTCAGGAGTTACAACAAGAAGATTAACGCATGAATCATTACAACGTACTCGTCAAGGAGATTCTAAGAGAACAGCAAAACAAATAAGAATTTATGAGTCATTTTGTGAACAAGGGAAAAGTTCCCTGGCAAGATATTTTTTTACATTAATTAATAGGTATATATTAAACTTATTGAATATGGCTACATGCTGTATTTCTTCCTTCAAAATCATCTTAATATATTGTTTGCGACGGCCTAACAACGCTAAGAAAAAAAGTGATGAAAGAATATTGTTTTTGTATTAATAGTGAAATTACCGACAAAACTGGGTGAAAACGTGTATTGATATAGTTGTATAGCA
>DWHP01007692.1:0-10845 GCA_018247895.1 Parnassius honrathi
CGAGTCGAACGCCTTTCTGTAGTCTATCCAGGCGGCGGAGAAGTTCCGACGGTTGCGTTTCACCACTTTGCCGATGAACGCGTCAATGAGGAGTGGTTCCTTGGTTCCACGACCACTGCCCCGACATCCATTTTGAGCGCGTGACATCACCTGATTTAGCTCCAGGTGACGAGTGATTCTCGCGCTCAAAACGGATGTCAGTGTCTCGTATGTGGTGGGTAGACACGTGATGGGGCAGTATTTGCTCGGGTCTGTGGTATCCCGATCTTCAACGATCAGGAATCAAGTGAGTGATCCCAGTAGTGAAGAGGCAATAAAGAATTATTATTATTATTATTATAGTTGTATGTTTGACTACATTTCTAAAGTCGTTCACATTTATTCATTACAGTATATCCAAAGTTTACTGAGAAACATTGGCCTCCCCCATAGACTGCATCATAAAAGGGATAACTGCTATTGTCAGATGGGTTGTTGTTATCAAGAAGATTCTGCCCTCCTTTGCCGCTTGCAACACCGACGAGTGATATAGAGTAGATAGCGGATTCCCTTTTACTTAGTGGTGGCCACTGCACGGTGAATTTCCGAATATGAAAATATATTGTATTTCAGCCGTTTTATATTTTATATTTTTTTACGTTTTATATTTCATGTAACAGGAATGGGTTTATCCAATCGGGGAATAACGCCATCATAGAACCATCATCATGATCATAACAGCTCTCCACTGATGAATTTAGGCCTGTCATAAATAATACATGGTCCCAAGCTACCTGAGTCCGTCGACATTTTGCATGTCTTACCAATTTACTACATCAAGTGGAAGGTATTTGGCCGTGAACGTAAAGGGGCTCTCCTGCTAGGCAAAGTGATCAGCTCGTGGAGCGGTGGAGCGGCCAATGTTTCGAGTGGTAGTTATTTTCTTTTTGCGTCCGGAAGCAATAGTAAAGGGCTACCCACCGGGAAGCGGGGGAGAGAGGTGGTTAATGCTCTAAGCATACTACGCAGCCGGCTACGTGGTTATGTGGATCTCACTATGCTACCTAGAGTGCCTACCCACTAAAGACCACCTGAGACTTGCTTCGATCTGTGAAGGTCTTTCAGCCGTATCGGAAGCGACCCCTTTTGAGGAAAGAGGGGTGCAGAGAGTGGCAGTTCGGAGCTATGCAGATTCTATATATACTGCTTTACTTCGGAATTTCGATAATGCGATTTAGGTTTCGGTGCGTTTGCTTGTGGCGCGACGAGAGCGCCGCTACAAATTTCTTACACTCGGCTTGCCAGCACGGGTTTGTCACATTAGAACATAATATTATTTTAAACATAGTACTTATACTAGCGCGAAATATCAGCATAATGTTGTTGTATAATTGTATTTCGCATGTTGTATTCGTCAGCATGTTGTATTTTGTATGGTATGGACGAGAACAGGAGACCATTTTTACCGGCAATGAGGTATTTCATCTTATTCCTCAGGGGTGACAACACATATGCATTTTGATTGTGAAATGTATATTATATTATTTATAAAAATGCAACAACTCTTTGAAAGAAGTACAAATCGATTTCACTTTGAACCTCGTCTGCTTGCTATTTTCGAGTATATGTAAGTGGTAGAGCCATACTGCAGCTATATTATGTTTGTAGCATGAATCCGGTCGGCTCAATCGGGGAAGGACCACGCTGTCACAGAATACCAGCGTAAAATAGCAGCTTAATGCTGCTGTGTTTTGTATAGTGAGTGTAGAGAACCGGAGACCCGTTTTACTAAAATCGAGGCATTCCATCTTAGTCCTCAAGGATGACAGCGCACATGTATATTTTGATTCTTAGTCGAGGCTAAATGTCTATGGGCCACAACAACCGCCTACCATCAGGTGGAATGTGTGCTCCTTTGTCACTCTTATTCTATACAAAAAAATCGCACGTAGACTTGGCGACTTCCAGCTTCCCGAATGAGTCAGTCTCCTAAAAGGCTTAGTACCATGGACCGTAAAGAAGCGTATGTATGCTTCTTCATTTAACGGAAGACCAAGAAATACAATGTGCGACTTTGTCTTGTGAGCGTTGCTACAATTCCTTCAGTGGTGTTAACTGGTTGACTGTAAGTATGTCAAAGTGCTACACAGAGAGCAGAGGTTTGTTAGACAAGGTGAAGCGGTATCCTCAAAAGTGGAGGAAGAGTAATTGAACAAAGCCGGTTGGAGACGTGCGAGCTTCTCCATCATTGTGTTCAGTTATTCACAGTACATATCTGCAATAATACTCATCTCGTTTGTTAAGAAGCTGTGATGAATCATACCGGTGCTATACCACCATACAGTGACCATCTCTTTTCTGGGGCAAGTTTTCTTTTAGGGCATTATTTAGGTGCTGAATCAAGATCCAATCAACCTGCTGAGTGCTCACGATTGTCAAAAAGATTTCATCGCATGTAGGAATGTAGTTCAAAATTTATTCGTTTGTGTGCATGTTGCGCAGTGCAAGGCACGTCTCGATCACTGAGTTCGTGGAGCACCCATTTGTCAACTTTTTGACCTTGCCAATATGACGCAAATGGACCAATATTGTTTTGATACTAATGTCTAAAACTGCTGCTAATTCAGCCGTAGATTGAGTAGCATCTTTTTCCACAATCACCTTTAATTCGTCATTGTCGATCAAAGTCTTCGGGCGACCACGGGGTTCATTTTTGAGGTCGAAATATTCGGAACGAAAGCGGGCAAACCAATAACAAGTGATACGTTCGTTTGTAGTATTCGCTCCGTAGACGTCGTTGATGTTGCGTGCCGCTAGTGCCGCGTTGCTGCCACGGTACTCATATTCCAAATTTACTCGAATTTTTAACATATAAAAAAAAAAGAAAAAGATTAAAATGCGATAAAAACATAACGATTATTTATAAACAAATGACTAGTTTTGAAAAAGAATTCCATGTTTTTAAAATAAAATTATTGTGAAATTACAATTTTTAGCTATACAAAACTTATTCTGATTTGTAATGGTTGGTACTACAGTACACAGGAACTACTACAGATATAAAACAACTAACCTACCTACTTGTAATGGCTTCAACAGGAGTTTGAACTAATGATTACCTACACCTCTGCTATTATATTGATTTCTTTTGGTTTATTCAAGTTTCTTTTTGTTTTTTGTTACGATTCGTTTTATTGTAAACAGAAAATAAAGTACTCGAAATATTATATAAAACTGATTTCATTAAAAACTATTCGTTCAACAACTTTAAATGTCCTAAAATGTTTTATAAGTGTGTCTTTTTTCTTCAAGCAGTATCGCAAGCTACTTGGTTTTTATAAGAAGGTTGTTAAACGACAACTTTACTCAAATTTCAGGAACTATAATCCACAGCCATGACTATAGGGAACCAGAAGTCTTCAAAAACCGACGCGTCCTGATCGTCGGTGCGGGCCCTTCGGGCATGGATATCGCCATCGATGTAGCTTATTATTGTAAAACGCTTTTTCATAGTCACCATTCAAAGGTGAACTTTCGAACAAAGTTCCCGAATCATTACATAAGGAAACCCGACGTGAAAGAATTTAATGGAACTGGTGTATTTTTCGTCGATGGTTCATATGAAGAAATTGATGACGTCGTATATTGCACTGGTAAGATTAAGTTGAATATTCGTAGAAATTACAATAAATGAAGTCATAGACATGTAAAGCCGTAAGTGACAAACACCTGTCTGTACCGTAAACTAAAGAATTAAAATTGATCATCACTGTACGTGTGCTCACCGCAAACCCAAAAGGAATTTTTGTAATTTACTAGCTCTTGTTTCATAGTTACTTTGTATTAATAATCTACAAAAATATTTTTCATGAGTGAAGACTGAATAATTTCTATCATTCAGTATTATTAGAAAGATACAAAAACATAGAGTAGTATACTATAACTATTATATTAAGAAAAAAAAAGCAAATGAGCTTCGACAATAATTAGCAAAACTGAATAATATACTTGGAAATACTTTCTACACAACACCATACTAAAATCGACTAAAATGTCGTTTAATTTGATTGACCGATGAAGAGCTATCGTATCACAAAGCCATCTTTGCAAACAAGGGTGTAGTTTTTGAGTTACAAGAAAGTGATCATATGACCATACCCTCACGTACCTACTATACTATTGAATACATGGTTAGTGTTAACTAAGATTGATGTGAACCCTGCCAATAAGCGGTGGTAAGAATAGAAATGACTTTCAGTTAGAAAGTATTATTTATAAACTTTTTGTTAAAGAATTATTCTATTTTATTCTATTGCATATTATTCCCTTCTAACCAAAAATTCTAATATAGGTTATGTGTGTGTTGTCGTGCTTTTAACAACAACATGCTTTTTCAGGTTACGAATACTATTACCCGTTTTTAGACGACACTTGTGGTTTAACAGTCGGCAAGCACTATGTTCTTCCGCTGTACAAATACATGGTGAATATAAACCAACCAAGTATGGTACTACTAGGCCTTGTAATTCGTGCTTGCCTCGTAGTCGCCATAGATGCCCAGGTAATGACGTTCCATATTAAATTATGACTATCGATTTATGTATTGCTTTTTATGTTTTTAAAACCTATCCACGATGACGATGACAATGAATGTTGACTACCTGTTTGCTCTTATAAATCTATTTGATATCCGAGAATTATTTATGCGGGCTGTAATGTTCTTTCTCATGGTCACTTTCAACAGCAATATTACTTCTGAAAGTTAGATTATTGAACGCACAATCATAAAAGTGTTCTTTTTATAGGATAAGGCTGACAAGCGAGCACATTGTCCACCATAGTGCTGGTAAGTGTTTGTTGTGGCCTATAGACATCTACATCTATCCATGATTACGAACCAAAATACAGATGTTTTGTCAGGTTAGGACTAAAATGGAATGCCTCCTTTCAGTAAAAAGCTCTCCGGTTCTTTACACTCACTATATAAAACACAGCAACGTTAAGCTGCTATTTTACGCTGGTATTCTGTAAGCGGTTCTTCCCTTTTCGAACCGACTCATCTGTGCTACAACTATACTACTAATATAGCTGCAGCGTGGCTGTACCACGTAAAATTTGTTCACGTGAACGTCATTTGCCCTTCCTTATCCATGTTCAATGAAACGATTATTCTATAGGATCGATGAGTGAATTAAAGAGTACCTAATTAAATGGACAGCTCAACCAGAATCAAAAGCCATTTCAAGTTTTTGTACAAATTTTTGTTCCGAGTTTTCGTTATTAAATATTTTTAAGGACCTATGCATCTATGAAAAATTCCATGCGTCTGAACTAATTTTTGAACTACTTTCACTACGTCCTGCTCGAACGCTGTTAGTGCATCTTATAAGACGATGAAAGGTGGATTCCTTTCGGTTATCTCTCGAAATTAGTCAACTGTGTTGAAATTATACCAGCGGTAAACGGTAGCGACAGCTATTCGAAGTCGCTCAAATGATTCATCGAGTTTTAGACGACATATGAAATCGTAAAAATTCATCGCGCGAAAATATTCCCATTCCAATGAAACACGATCTAATACCTATTTACTACATAGGTACTTCAATTTGCTACTTATAAACCTTGAGGGAAATTTGAAATTAGAACATTCGTATTTTTTAAAAAATAATATAGTACGCGTAATATGGTTAATATAATCAGTTTCTTATAGCTCAAAAACTACAGCCTTGCTTGCATAGATGCCCCTGTGATATGATAGCTCTTCATCTGTAAATATTTAAGGATCAGATCAAAAGGGCTCTGCTTCATCGACGTCATTTTGACACTTGACATCATAGTAAATATTTTAGTCGATTTTAGTATAGGGACTAGACTAGACTACACTATAGTTAGTCTTATTTAGGTTGATTTCTCGAAGTGTTCCTAATTATTGCCAAGGCTTGTTTGCTATTTTTCTTTATATATTAGTTATAGTGTACGACTTCGTGTTTTTGTCTTCGTTCTCTTCCTAATTTTAGTTTTACATGGCGGCAAAGATTAAGGTGACCATATTACCCTCATGTATATGAAGTGACCGTAGGAAAGTGCTAAATAAGGGTGGCTCCATTATAGCTACATTTTATAATTTTTTATTGCACAGACTTTCACCATAATTTTTTTACGATAATTATTTTATTGCTTTCAAAATTTTTATTTTCAAAATCACTCACAACGTATTTTACGGCGATTCGACATACCCCGTAGCTACTCGAGCGCTGTAGTGGAGAGTTTTTGAACTGTTATTTACTGCTTACAGATGGACACTTTTTCAACTATTCTCCAACGGGAGTTGGTACTCCTTACTTCTACACTCCATACTCATGTACCTTAGTATTTTCAAAATAAATTATAACTGGCCAGTGTCCCATACATATGTAGGCCACGTATATATGAGACACTGTGCCATCGTATATACCACGTACATACCATAGATTATTTATGACTATTATTATTAATGTGGCGTTATGGCTCAGTATTGAGCCGTGGCGCGAGAGCCGTGGGTTCGTATTCCACATGGAGTAATTGTTTATATGGCCTACAAATAATTGTTCCCCGTCTAGATGTTTATCCTTGTGCAATTTATTTAAAAAATATTAGTAAAGTTTAATTCACTCTCAAAATTTTCCAACAAAACATTGTTTTACAAACAATCTCACTGTTGTAAACTAGTGTCACAACGCTTTAGTGATGATCTTTGATGCAGCCTTACTTATGTTATTCACATCACCTTACACTTTGTTTCTATTAAGAGCACGTTTTGTAATGTTGTTTGTAAATAAATTACTTAAAGGCCCGTTACGCGACAGCCCTTATAAAGGGCAATTTCACGCTGCCTTCAAAAGAGGACATGATGGAGGAATGGCAGAAACAAGCTGACGTTATTCTCTCCAAGGGACGGCCGTTGTCTGATATACACTTTTTAGCTGAGAAAGAGGTAATTTTGAATTGATTTTTTAAAGTTAAATTAATTATCCGCAACATATTACGTGTGGTTAACTTGTAATAAATATATATTGTGACGCCTGTAACCAACGACGCAGAGTTCAGAAAGCAGCGACCTATTTAAACTTAGTTTCGCCGCAAAAAATTGGGTTTAGATGAAAAATTGTCAATCCATCGCCTACACAATTTGAAACCCAATATCCTATTAAATCTCCTTTAACAACATGCTAGACACAGTCGTTACATTATTTTTTGTTATTAATGTATAATATAATCAGACTTATAAGTCCCAAACCAACATAAGGCGTATAATAACGTTAAACTATCGGAATATTTCTAATTTTATATTATTAAAAATAATAACTTGTAATAAAACTTCTGGAGTCTATGTACGCCTGCAACTAAATCTATATGTACGTTGCAACCTCTAAGGACTAAGACCACGGAATAATAATAAATAAATAGAATAGCTGTCAACCCTATTTTGTACGAGTATCGGTGTCGCCGGGAGCACACATACAAGCAATTACGTCGTATTATCACTACTCTAAACCCAATTTGCTGTATTGTATTGACAAACTGAATGAATTTACACATTTTAGACTTTCGATTAATGTTTTTGACACATCAATATGTCTTTATGTTTGTTTCTAATATTTACAAAATATAAATAGTTTCGACTTACTGGTTGTCAGATATGTCTCCTTTATTTAAATTCCATTTCCCGCTGTTCTTTCGACACGTAATTATTGCAAAATTTGCCATTTTTTAATAATTTAATGCTGCGACGCTTCACACGAAAATTGAAAATGATGGATTGTGTTGACATTTATAAGTATGAATTGACATGTTAGTAGCTACACGGGCTCCGCCCACACCCCCGTTCTATTATGTATGTATTATAGTATTCTATGACTAAGACGAAATGTCTCATAATCTGTAATAAATTTCTTTTGAAATCGTAAATAAAGATCTGCGAGTAAGAGAATAAAAATATTATTTACTTTTTAGCAAAAACAAAGTTTATTATCTAATCGTATGTGTCTGGAATAAACGGTATCCTTTTTACAGCATTGGGTAACAAGCGAGAACACATCCACCTGACGGTAAGTAGATGCTGTGGCCCATACATTTATCCTCAATTAAGAATCAAAATGCAAATGGGTTGCCACCGTTGAGGACTGAGATGACGGAATGCCTCGATTCCAGAAAACAGGGTCTACGATTCTTTACACTCACCATATGAAACATAGCAGCGTTAAGCTACTATTTTACGCTGGTATTCTGTGAGAGCATGGTTCTGCCCCGGTCGAGCCGACCCATTCGTGGTACTACCATAATATAGCTGCAATTTAAAAGTTTGCTGTTAATATTTAGATCTTTATTGAATTGCAGGATCAGTATTACGCCGAGATTACGGCAGAGTCAGGCATCGATAGGGTTCCCCCAGTTATGTTCAAAATCCGCACCGTCGACACAGAGGCCAAGCTTGAGAACCTCTACACATACAGAAACTATGTCTACAAGGTTATTGATAATGAAACATTTACAAGGAGTTCCGAAAACGAAACAACCGATAGTAATTATAGTTTACCTTTTCTACCTTAAACTGAAAAAATAAACTACAATATATACAATAAAAAAGTAAGACAAATTATCGAAATTAAAAAAAACTTTCGATAAAAAGATAAAAACAGACTTAAAAAAAAATCATGAAATAGTTTCCATATGATATTATCTTTTGAAGATGGTGAAAAGAAAATGTTTCGAAGAATCAAAGCTTTTGAATAAATACAGATTTATTTATTTTCTATTAAAGTTCACCATAACATTCATCTCTATTTTTCCATCCACTAAGGGTTTAAATTTTCTACAACTTTAATTTAGGACCTTCTTCGATGTACACACCGTACAGCCTTCTTAATAAAAAATGTGTAACTCGGTTCAACATTTTCGAAAGTTGTTGAATGTGTGTGTTGAAGTGAAAATGTAAAGAAAAACATACGTGTGGAATAAAAATTCGATCCTTCATTTGTTAAATTGATTCAAAATTTGTATTTTAGAAAAATACAATAGTGTATAAACATGAAATACGGTAAATAAGTAGGTATTCGTTGTCCTCGTATATTATACTTATTAATTCTAATAAATTCTTTACGAAGAAAAAATACGAGTAAGACACATTCACACTGACAAAAATACTCGTATCTACCAAAAAGGAACTCCTTTAGAATAGTGTTTTGGAGTATTATAGTACATTTGTAGTAAATATTTATAGAGAGCTTAAGCAACGATACTAACGAGAATGTTATGCATGTCATTAATTATGCAATTTGAAAAAAAAAGATATATGAATCTAAAAAAAACATTAATTATAAAATACCCAAGGTTATACTAATATGATTCTATTTTTTCTTGCTACAATATTTTCGTAACTGCTCAATTTTATACTACAGACGGACGGAAAAACGATATCAAAATATATGCTTTAAATGAAACTTCTGATACAAATACATTGTTGTAGCGAAGCATTTATCTACTATAAGTATCTATATACTCGTATATGTCACGTGCGTGATGTGTAAAAATACTCATACATTTCAAACTTTCTGATCCAATATTCCCATAATTCTAAATCGACTAGAGGAAGCTTGGACTTATTTTTTAAACCTGGCGAGGCGACCTTTTTATTATTAAAGGAGATAATCCCAAATGTACGCTTTTTATAATATTTTTTTCTTCTGATTTTACATGTAAACATACAAGTATAGAAAACATTTCTTTAAAATGTGTATACATGATGAATATTGTATGAATGTGTGTGTAAGGTAAAATATGTGTAGACGTACTTAGTTGTTACCATCCATAATTTAACCAATGTTACGATGGTAGTGGTTTTAAAAACAATATGTTTATGTCTATAGCCGTTTGCCAGCATCAATACAAACAGTTTGCGGTTTAATGATGCTGTATGGTAACTATGTACTCTTGTAATATGTTTTATGTATCATTAAATAAACTAATAAAACAAAAATATATTTAGTTAATTTATTCCTTAACAAAACTATAAATAACTGTGTTCATTTCTAATTTGATTAAAATAAAATGTTTTAATAAAACTGAGTCGGTTTATTATTTTACGAAAAAAAGTTAAATTATTTTTTTAAACCGTGTAGTGACGGTGGAAGAATATCCACTGCCCGATGTCGTCCCGAGGGTGTCGTATGAGCCGACAGAGGGAAACCGAAACAGGAGTAAGGGCAGCAGCATCTTCCAGATAACAACTCATAATAAACGCGGTCGCCAACACGATTGCCAAACGTGGCAACTATGGCAAAAGCCCCCCACGAGGCAACCAATTAGGGGAGGCCTATGTTCAGCAGTGAACTTTTATCCGCTGTTACGATGACGATGATGATAATTATTTACAATATTCTTTCGCAAAACAATAATATTTCAATATCGAATACCGAAATGAATTTTTACTATCGAAAGTTACCGATCAGATTACTTTTGTATAAAAATTGCAATTTTTAACTACGCTATTATCTTTTTAAACGTATCTAAATAATATTTGAAAGCTATTCTTATTTTTATTGCTCTACAGGACACGTATTCTCTGGTCTTGAATTGTACTTTCTATTGTAGCGATAATAGTCTGGTATCTTTTTTTATTTTTATAGAAGAGGTGGCAAACAAGCACGCGGCTCACCTGTTGTTAAGTGACTACTGCCACCCATGATCAACCGCAACACCAGGGGAATTGCAGGTGCGTTGCCGGCCTTTTAGAAAGGCGTAAGCTCTTCTTCTCTTTTCTTGAAGGTCCCCAGGTCGTATCGGTCCGGAAAAATCGCCGGTGGTAAACTATTCTACAGAGAGGTCGTA
>DWHP01007693.1:0-10844 GCA_018247895.1 Parnassius honrathi
TTTTTTTTTTTTTTTTTTTTAGGAATGTGAGTCGACGAACGTCGTTGCACCGCTTCTAACTCAGTGGTCCAGAACTGCTACTACTACACGTCGTTGTACCGCCTTTGAATCAGTGGTCCAGAACTGGTACAACTACACTACTGGTATAAGATGTTGGGTCACGAACCAAAACTTTTAATGTGATTCACCATAAAAACATTTTTAAACGTGAGTTTTAACACAAAGCTAAGGGAACAATAGCTTGTATTTTTTACAAAGTTAAGTTAAAATAAGTGTAATGTTGGACCGTAAATTGGGACGTAATCGTGGAATAAGTTAAATCATCGAAGAGATCCAAAACTCATTCACTTTCTTAATAATAGAATATCTACGAGAATTTTAAAATGTAAATAATACATGAGTTATTGCAGATTATTTTTTATTAGATATGTAATGTAGCGCAGTGCATATAAGTTCTCGAAATTTTAATAATAATAGAGGAGTTATTTTACCTAATTATTTTGAGTAGATTATGCTACAGCACTGAGCGTACTAGTACGTGGTCTCTGTATTTATAAGTTGCAGATAACAGGAGTGATAAAAAACTATTTTGTTATTTTATTTGTTCGTCGAGATTAATCGTAGGCGCTTAAAAGAAAAGTTCTTAAGAGGTTACGATGGTGTGAAACAATGTTGACACCTCAGCTATTTTGTTATTTCACATTAAATATAAATTTGTGATCTAGTAGACAATTTTTATGGGGTGAGGAAGTGAGAGTTAAAAAGCAAAGGAAGAATACGTTAATGGTTTCCAGTCAAATGTTGAAATAGTCTATAGTTTCTTATAAAGACAACCGTATCGGGAAGAAATCATTTTGAAAAAAGGAATAACACGTACCTACCCTTGACATAAAATGTGTTTATTACAATAATATTTAAATAATAATATTTAATATTTCAAGCTTTATATTGTACGCACATTGAAGTATTACTACTACGTTAGTAATATAGTTCGATGTGTACGCACGATCATTTTACTACTTTTGCTAAAGTTAGATAAATATTATTTTTTGTTAGGTACAGGAATGCGCTGACGTGGTGGACAACCCTGACAGCTACAAAGATTTCAGTGTTCAACGCCGAATGAACTTAGAATAAATCATTAAGTTTTTTATAAAGGAATCATCGCCTCCGCATTGTCGTCGAATAGACGGCGGCTTCAAAGAGGCGCTAGCTTTGAGATGCCGCCCGGCGCGCGCCCGACTTTGACGACTTCATCAGTATTATTTTATTTGTTTGGTAATTAAGATGTGGTATTGATTAACTTTGATATAGTACTTAACACGAAAAGTAAATATCGTAATGATAACCACTTTAGACATCACTATTCACGCTGATGATAATTTAAAGACTAATTAATCTATTATAGTTTTTGTAATCTGTATAAAATTATATCATGGCCTGTAAATTAAGTGATTTAAGGAAGTCAAGGCGATAAAATATACATTGTAGTTAATATAAGCATGACAATGTAAATGAGCGTAATGTTTTCAGAAATAAACCTACTCCTGGTTGGTAGAGTCCGTGGACGCGCTCTCCACGCGATGCTGCCGCGCCGCTACGTCGCCGTCAATAGAGTCATTATGTTCCATTATTCAGTGTACGTTCTCAAACTAAACAACATTATTATTATTTTTTGATTTAAAAAATGGTATATTCTCAATTAATTTTAGGATGAAATATAATAACTATTATATTTTTGAGCTAAAAAACTATTAAATTTGATCTGACTGAATTCAATGACTTGATAATTATATGCGTAGTAGAATTAGAGTAACCGACAAGATTGTACAACCAGTGCGTGTTGCCAGTGATAACTTATGGATCTGAGAGGTGGTCCTTCACTGCTGGCCTTATAAGGAGCTCAAGGTCAAGGTCGATCAGCAATATACGGAGAGCGCTATGATTTGCGTAATAGGCTTTAAAGTGAGGACTTTCGTAGTAGAACCAGAGTAACCGACATATCTCAACGGATTGGTAAAAGGTAATATAGCTAGCTATATAGCTTGAAGGACTGACAACCGATAGGGAAGAAAAGTTTTTGAGTGGCAGTCTCGTACTGGTAAGCGAAGTGTGGGGTGGCCACCCACTAGATATGAGTGACGACTAGGTAAGAGATGAAGGAAGCCGATGGATGCAGGTAGCAAAGAGCCGTGCTTAGTAGCGTTCGCTAGGAGGGGCCTATGTTTAGCAGTAGACTTGTGATGGCCCAAAATGATGATGATCATAAATTAATTTGATTTTGAAACATAATACTCAGGATTTCTTGTTTTCAATGGTTTCAATATTTAAATGTTTGGGAACCGTAGGCTTTCGATGTCTGATTAACTCGTCGTGGAGAGAGGCTCGGGACGGCGCGGGCAGGCCCGAAGTCGGCGGAGCGCGTTCAACTGGACCCTAATATATATCATTTTCTGATCTCTTTTTTGTTCTATTTTATCTTTCCCTCTATGTTCACGATGAAAACCCTGCACTATAATAGTGAAACTAGCAAGAAACTTTTTGTAAAATATTAACGAAATGGCAAATGTTTTTGCCTTTTTAGCACTTAAGACTTTGTTTTTTCTATTTACATTTTGAGCTACTGGGAGATGCCCATAAACACAATTAAATTTTAATGGGTTATTCAAAATAATCATGCCTATAACATTCCATATTTTCCCACATTACAACAGTGATTTGTAAAATATAATTTTATAAACCAGTTTTATAAACACATCAGGAATTCTTCTAAAAGACAGTTCGAGAATTCTATCTTAAGAATAATACCACCTGACTTGTCTCTTTTTTTCCTCTCTTTCACTTTATAAGTGATATTTCGTAGAATGTATTTGTGCTATTTTATTTTTGTCTCATAATATTTTATTTATTTATAGATTTTGTATAGAAGTATCCGTTTATATATTAACTATTTTATATTATATATTAGATATTAAGTAAATATGTATAGTTTTACTTACTATATTCTATTCATTTGCATTTAAATTTATTTTATATCCTTATTACTTACTTATTAAATATATGTAGTGATTGTTTACACCTGCCACAGTTTTTCAAATCATCTAGAGTTGACTGGCAGAGAATGCCACAAGGCTTTAAGTCCGCCCTTTATATCCCTTAGTATAAGGTGATTATACACCTACACCAAGATTAAATAAATAAATAAAATAAATATCAACAGAATCTAGGGACATCTTTATCCCAAACTATTTACGAATTAATAGTAAAAAGTTTATATACAGATTGAAACTTTTTTATTCTGTTTTCAAAATTTAAAAATGTAAATAAAATGAATAAAAAACAAAATATGGCGGCATAATTGTAAGTAATTCGTTACATCAAGGAAAATCAAAATTGTTCTATTGATATTAATTAATGAAAAGGGATTAGATTGTTTTTCTTTTTTCTTCTTTTTTAGTTTAAGGTGCCGTGTGAGCTTTGAGAGTCATGTCACGACGTCATTTGAGTCGAGATGAAATGTGAGGCGCCTTGGGCATGTTAGAAAATGGTGATATTCAACGCGTCGTTGCTGAGGCTCTACACACCAGCCAAAATGTGAAATCAAGGTTGTGGTCACGTTATCGCTGTACTGGGGATGTGGCTGAACGGCATACGGGTAGATATCGTGTTACTACGCAGAGACAGGATCGATTTCTCCAAATGTAAGAAGACAACCCAATGTCATAACGATACAACTACTACAAAGGCTCCTGGAGCTAACACTAGCTGCTAGTACGCGACCAAATCGTAGCGACGGAGGTAGCATAAAGTTAATCCCATGATCGAAGGCCGCTAAGTGTTCCAGCATTGCGACATGGTAATCGCGGTCGACGGCTTTAGTGGGCTCGGGAGCATTTACCACGGAGTGACGAACAATGGTCTTTAGTGCTGTTCCCGCATGAGTCCCGGTTTGGGTTTCATCCGGATTCACGAAAAATGCGCGTTTGGAGAATTTCACGAAGAGATAACCATCTGCGACACTCTGTCTGGCTTTGGTATGAGGGGGTCCACTCATACCAAGGCGGGACAATCATGGTGTGGGCAGGAATTCGTCTTGGCGGACGAACCCAGCTCGTTTGGATCCAAGGCAGCATGACTGTACAATAAAACCACAAGGAGGTAGTAGAGCCTGTTATTGTTCCACGCAGAATCCAAAAGGGCCAGGAATTTTTCCTCGTGCACGATAATGCTCCTTCCCATACGGCGCGGGTGGTGTCGGTCGCTCTCCGAGATTACGATATTCAAGTTTTGGATTAGCCTGCACAGTCATCCGACTTAAATCCTATCAAGCACGCCTGAGACATGTTACAATGAAAAGTATTGAGAGACTTCCCGCCAAATTGGAAGACGGAACAAGAACTTTACGAACACTTGCAAGGAACAATGGGCCTCATACCGCGGCAAGACATTGACAATTTAATTTAAAGTATGAATAATCGATGTCAATGAGTAATTAATGTAAGAGGTGGCAACACTGACTATTAATAATTAAATTTTATAAGATTTCTTCAATTAAAATTAATAGTTTTATGAGAAGAAATGAATTTTATAAGAAGAATGTAATAGTAATTAAACGCGATAAAATCCGTAAATAATAGTTTTATTCGATGTGTAGTGTTCGCGTAAGTTTAAAAAATCATTATCATGATCATTATCATCATCAGGCCTCCCCCAAGGCGTGTTACTTAGTCGGGTTTTCGGCTTCTCGCATTCAGTTGCTGCCAGCTGCGTTACGCAGGTCGTCACAGGGTTGATACACTGCGTTCCGCAAGCGATCTCCACTCTATTACACGTATGCTCTGTATACCGACAGTTGTGACTAGCCTATTACCACTATATTATGATATCATAATAATTATTATTCATTCATTTATTTATTACAACCTATAGAGAGTTTGCTGTTGAACATTGGACATCCCTGTAGATTGCATCATATCCGCGTACCTGCCATAGTTGCCTCGCTTGGCTGGCAGGTCGTCAATGGCTTTTTGTTTTGTATTTGTCATCAGAAAGATCTTGCTGCCCATCTCCCGTTTCATTTCTTTCTGTCGCCTCTTACGACCCCCACGGGATTATAATATGGTATGGTATAGTAGTGTATTCTCGTACGGCTAAGTATTATTACAAGGATTAAAATAAATAATAAAAAATCAAGCAGGTAGCTACATTGTATAAAGTGAATATGTTTCATGCCCATATAATTAAAATACAATGCCCAAGCGTGAGTCTTTGTGATGCACTATCAATGCGTAGTAGGCGTTCATGAGAGTACTTATACCGTTTTTCTATAACAAAGATGTTGCATAAGTGGGCTACCATTGTTATACTGAAGGTCCTCAAGGCAATTAAAAGACTTATTTAAATTTTTAATAAACATTCTTTAACAGGAAGCGTATATCGGAGTCCTTTTAACTTATTTTCTGTACTGAATGTGCATGTCCCGTAGCTGTCGTGATAGGTGACAGAGGGAAACTGAAACAGGAAATGGTCAGAAGCAGCTTCCAAATAACTACAGAAAATTATAAAAACTGCGGTTGCTAATTGGCCAGCCAAGCGTGGCAACTACGGCTAATACGAGGATATGAGGCAATCTATAGGGATGCGGGATGTTCAACAGGAAAATTTCTATAGGCTGTAATTAATAAATAAACGAATAATAATATTTAGGATATCATGTTATAGTGGCAACAGGTTATTCACAACTGTCAATATACAGAGTATACGTGTGATAGATAGAGTGTCAAATTCCCCCTACGAGGCAATCTATGGACAGGCCTATGTTTAGCAGTGGACGCTTACATACTGTAATGGATGGATAGATGATTTTAAATACTACTCGTATTGTACAAGCGATTAAACAGGGCAAAACAAAGGACAGCAAAACCAGGGCTCCAAAGTGTTTCTCAGGGACCTGTCTGCCAGAAAGAGCCAACTGTCGAAGCTGAAAACCGAGTGACCGAGCACCTTAGTTTCCGAGACACCTGAGATTTTGAGTGAGATTGAGAGATTCTATGGGCAGTTGTACACGTCATCGTTGAGCCACACGTAAGTGTGAGTAACGATGAAAGAGCAAGTCTTATCCGACACTTCTCCTATTACTACTTACTATTCCGATAATATCCCGGACGTCAGTCTGAGCGAGATTAGAATGACTCTCAAGCATCTTAAAAATGAATCCGAAAATCCGTCCTCCATGGTGGCAATACTCCGGAAGCGAGGAGCAAAAGTGCAGTGGTCTTGTTCTTCATGAAAAGTGATAACGCTCTCTTGAAGAACTACAGACCGTTTCCCTTCTCAGCCACGTCTACGTGCTGTTTTCGAAAGTCATTACGAATCGTCTCGCATGCAGACTCGACGACTGCCGGCCTCCCGAACAAGCCGGTTTCCGAAAAGGCTTCAGTAACATAGATCACACACATACTCTGCGGCAGATTGTACAGAAGACCGAAGAATAACATCTGTCACTTTGCCTGGCGTATGTGGACTATCAAAAAGCCTTTGATTCCGTTGAAATTTGGGCGGTACCACAGGTCCTTTAGCGGTGACAAGTTTACTGTCGGTATATTGAAGTGCTGAAGTGTTTGTGCAGTAGGACTAAGATGGCTATCCGAGTACGGAGCCAGAGTACGAGACCTATCCAACTGCAGAGATGTGTAAGACAGGGTGAAGTTATATCTCTGAAACTCTTCACCGTTGCATTGGAAGACGTTATCAAGCTACTGGACTGAAAAGAATGCAATAGGAATGGCAAGTACGTCACTCACCTTCGATTAGCCGAGGATATAGTCCTTATGGCAGAATCGTTGGAGGACCTATAAGATAAGACCTATATATATATAAGCACTATGCTCAATGACCTCAATAGTGCCTCCCAACGGATAGGTCTTAAGATGAACATGGACAAAACAAAGATCATGTGTAACGTCCATGTCACACATATGCCGGTAATTGTTGGGAGCACTAAGCTTGAAGTTGTTGACGAATATGTTTACCTGGAACAAATATTCCGACTAGGTAAGCTCAACTTCGGCCGAGCGATCAATCGGCGGATTCAACTCGGCTGGGCAGTGTTCGTGAGATTACGTCACATTCTTAACCTCAAAACTAGATTGTACAACCAGTGCACGTTGCAAGTGATGACTTATGGAACTGAGACGTGTTCCTTCACTGATGGCCGTATGAGGGCGCTCGTGGTCGCTCAGCGAGTTATGGAGAGGGCTATGCTCGGGGTCTTTCTGATTGTTAAACTTAGAAATGAGGATATCTGTAGAAGAACCAGAGAGACTGACGTAGCATAACGGATTGGTAAGCCGAAATGGCAATAGGCCTATATGGCTCGAAGAACCGATAACCGAAGGGGAAAAAGGGTTTTCGGGTGGCAGCCTCGTACCGGTAGGCGAAGTGTAGAGCGACCTGGTTTTTTTATAGAATAAAGGTGACAAACGAGCACATAGTCCACCTGATGGTAAGTGGATACTGTGGCCCATAGACATTTATTCTCGATTTAGAATCAAAACGCAGATGCATTGTCACCCCTAAGGACTAAGATGGAACGCTTCGTTCCCAGTAAAAAAGGGTATCCGGATCTCTACATTCATCATACGAAACACAGCAGTATTTAGCTGCTATTTTACGACGGTATTCGGTGAGAGCATGATCCTTCCCCGGTCGAGTCGAACCATTCGTGCTACAACCAGCTGCAGCGTGGCTCTACCACGTATTAAAAAACAAGAGTAAGATAAAAAACTAGGTAAGACATACAGGAAGTCGATGGATGCAAGTGGCTCAGGACCGTGCTATGTAGCATTCCTTGGGGGAGACCTATGTTTAGTAGTGGACTTGTGAAGGGCTGTAATGATGATGTTGATGAAGATGAATAGTATTGACATCACTTGCTTGTTACAAAAAAAAATAACTGCAGCTAAACTATGGTTAAAGGAAGAATTAGTCGGCTCGGCCGGGAAAGGACCACACTCACATGGAATACCAGCGTAAATCATCAGCTCAATGATGCCTTGCTTCATATGGTGACGCAGAGAACCAATTCAATGCAAACGAGGCTTAGTCCTCAGGGGTGATAACGCATCTGCATTTTGATTATTAATTGAGGATTAATGTAGGCCACAGCATCTACCTATCATCAGGTGGACAATGTGTCCGTTTGTCACCATTATTCTTTAAAAAAAGTGTTGCGAATGAAAATGTCATGTCTAGCAAATGTGGCAATTATTACAAACTTTTGCTACTATGAAAGATCCCAGGATCAGCAAAGGGCTTTTTACGGACTGCTGACGAGGACGAGTATACAGTTGTTGATAAAAGATTACCTGAATTAACCTATATTATTCATTTTTATCTTGTACTTCATATATGGTTACTCCATTGAAGTAAGATCTACTACGTGGTTCATATTGCTAATTAGTTATATATTATATTGCTTATTAGTTACATATTCATTCACATTTGATATTAAGAGTAACTTATTCAAGTAATACGTACTATAATAACAAAGCTTCCTTAAAGTGTTAACAAATCCTAACCAAAGAAGAAACGTTCTCTGTAGAATCTATACTTACTGGATTTTTAAGGAATCCAGCGTGGGTATTTATCCCCAGACTGCACATTCAGTATCGGCGTTAATGGCTTCTTGTCCTCGAAACAGGTTTGGAGCAATCACTCGTTAGCGCCGATGAAGTTGTTATTCGCGACGGCTCTCGCGTGTTTTTGTTATTACCCTTTAATTCGCCGACGAAAGTTACCAACCTCAAAAGATACACGATAAACTCAAAAGCTGCGAGCATTTATTGTGTACGCAGTACCAAATTACATATGGAGATGACAAAAGCAATTTCGCCATATACCTATATATTATACGTTTTCATTTAATGTGGTATGAGAAATTAATAAAAAATATCCTTTTGAGGATATCCGGGCGACGATATACTGTGTATATTCTAGATGAGATCAAAAATTCTTTTACGATATAGTCTATATCTATCCAACACAAACATTGATTAGATTAGAAAAACATAATTTTTGTTCAATATTGATTACAAGAATAACTATTGACAGTCATTTAAACTTTACCACTGGTTCAGGAAACGACCACTCACCAGGGAAGAACCAGTAAGAAATCAAGCGGGACTTCTTTAAATAAAAATTATTTATTATATTTTATTTTGCACAATTAATATGAAAACATTTAGAAACAGCATAGTAGCGATCACCTCATTTCCGGAAGTCATTATCGATCATGTACTCTTTACTACCTTACTCTTCTCTAAACCCTTACTAAACAATTTTTGGAACGTACATAGGCTGAAACTTTTTATTTTTATAATTTTTGAACTTTTTGCATATTTTCTGGGGTTTTGTTGTAAAAGCGTACACCTTGGCCCATGCAGGAGTTCTTCGGATTCGAGTAACTGATAAAAATAATACAGCAAAAAATAAAATCGCGTTTGCAGCGCTACCATTATGGGCAAAAAACATATGTAAGAACATTCACAGAAGCTGTATATATCTAATGCATAAGTAGTTTTTCAGGAAAATGTTAACAAAAAATGCGCAAACGAAAAACCTCTTAGGGTAAATCACATATAGCGTCTCCGTTACGACATGGGTAAATATAATAATTTTCCAAATTTTGTGCGTTTTTCCCTATAGATAATTAACAAAGTGACTCTTGTTTTGTGTTCAAAAATTAACAAATTTAATCTATGACAAAAACTTATGTAAGTGGTTATAATTACTAACTTAAAGGTCTTTGATGTCTTTTCGTAATTTCTCAACTTAGAGGTGACAATTCACAACGCATCTGTAACCTTCTACGTTTTGTTATTTGCAAGTATCCACGCACTAAAATAGCCACCTGCCATCAGATGGAGGGCAAGTTCGTTTGTTAATTCAATTATTTAAATAATTAAGTATTTTAAAAACTTAGAACCTATAATTACTAAAGTTGCACATTAAATATACAGAAAATAAATTACAGGAACATAAAATACACACGGCCGCAATCCTTCTTATATAGTTCTTGAAAAATAATACAAATTTATCCACTTTTATTGGAGGAATACAGTATGATGACTTCGTCAATTTTTCATGGGTTTAATCAAGCTTTAAGTAATTAAAAAATATTTTGTAGCATTCTTGCAGCCCAGATATCCATTTAACGTAAAGATTGATGGATAAGTTTTTCTTTAGATCTAGCAGTGTTTTAAAGCTTAATGATAAAGGTTAGAAGGTTGAAGTTCATTGGCGTTTGCAGCATTGGACGTTTCGCACTTGCACAGTAATATTTATTTTAAGTACTCAATATAACCAACCGCGTAGCGGCGTTGTATGAATATCCACTAAGGTACGTGAGAGTAATATGGTCATCTTAAGCTTTGTCGTCCTATAAAACCAAAACTATGAGGAGGATAGGGACAAAAACGCAAAGTCGCCTATAACTATAATTTTAAGAAAAAAATAGTAAACAAGCTTCGGATATGATTAGGAACACTTCGAAAAATGAACTTAAAAAACAACTAACTATACTACACAATACTAAAATCGACTAAAATATTTACTATAATTTCAACGGACAAAATGGCGTCGATAAAACAGAAACCTCTTGACTATGGAGTGTAGAAGTAAGGAGTACGGACTGTGTATTAAAGAGTGTCCACAGAAAACCAAGGATGGCGCCACTATAGCTACGTGGTAAATTTTACAGAACGCACTGAAAAATATTAGTGGGATAGACGACTTTTTCGAGGTTATATTTACTAAATAAAATTATTTTAGATTTTAGAGCTACT
>DWHP01007694.1:0-10844 GCA_018247895.1 Parnassius honrathi
CCTTCTTTCACATACACACCCACACTACCTTCACACCACGCTGACGACGCCTTGGGGTCTACCCTACTCCTGAACTATAACAGCTGATATTTCGAACAGTTGCCACGCTTAGCAGACGGGTTGTCTACATCGCATTTTATACGCGGTAGAGCCAAGTTGCAGAAACATTATATTTGTAGCACGAATAGGTCGGCTCGACCGGGGAAGGACTACGCTCTCATAGAATACTAGCGTAAAATGGCAGTTTAATACTGCTGTGTTTCGTATGGTGAGTGTAAAGATCCGGAGACCCTTTTTTACTGCAAACGAGGCATTCCATTTTAGTCCGCAGGTCTGACAACGCATCTGTGTTTTGATTCTTAATCGGGGATGAATGGAGATGTCTATGGGCCACAGCGTCCACTTATCTTCAGATGGACTATGTGCTCGTTTGTCACCCTTATTCTATTTAAAAAATCGGCTTTCTGAGATGTTATCAGGAATACTTATTTCCTGTTTCAATTTTCCTTCATTGATATGAGGTAGTGGAATGTCGTACGTCACCACTACGCGTCGTAAAGCAGAATACCAGGGTAAAATAGCAGCTCAACGCTGCTGTGTTTCGCATGGTGAGTGTAGAGAAGCGGAGCCCTACTTTACTGGAAATGAGGCATTCCATCTCAGTCCTTAGGGGTAATCATGGTAACGCATCTGCATTTTGATTCGTTATCGAGGGTTGATGAAGACTTGTATGGGCCAAAGAAACCACTTACCATCAGATGGACTGTGTGCTCGGTTGTCACTACTGCCACCAAATAACAGTGCTTGCAACGCTGTGCACCACTTTGAAGCGTATAGAGAGACAATACAATTGCAGGCTGTCAAACATTCCATCTTAGTCCTCGCGTGTAACAACGCATCTTTCCTTTTTTTATAACATAAGGGTGACAAACGAGCGCACAGTCCACCTGATGCTAAGTAGTTGCTGTGGAACATAGACGTCTACATCTATCCTCGATTACGAATCAAAATGCAGATGCGTTGTACAAACCGTGAGGATAAGATGGAATGCCTTATTTCCTGTAAAATAGGTCTCCGGTTAGAGAAGACACACTCACCATACGAAATAGCAGCATTAAGCTACTATTTTACGCTGGTATTCTGTGAGAGCGTGGGCCTACCCCCGTGGAGCCGACCCATTCGAGCTACAACTATACTACTAAGATAGTTGCGCGTGGCTCTACCACGTTAAATGTCTTCATCTACCTACCTGATTTTAATTAAGCCGTAGTAGCCAGTTACCCTCAGGTAAACTATAAGATGATTTTTTTGTCACTTCACTTTTATTAAAAATATGTCCCTCATCGTGTCGCTTCGCCGCAGTAACGGAGCCTTATCACTTTGTAAATTAATTTTTTAATAATATTTTGTTAGCTTAATTTTATTACTTAAATAAACTAGCTGATACCTCCTCGCTTGGCCAGGTACACGATAATAGACGATAATAACGTAGATATAATATACTAAGAATTTTTTTATGCGACAATCGTCAAATCCGTTCTTTTTTTATAGGATAGGGTGACAAACGAGCACACAGTTCACCTGATGGTAACTGTTTGCTGTGGCCACTGACCTCTATATATACAAGCACGCTGGACTGGCTATACACCGTGACATGATGAGGCAATTAGATTTGCGCCGTTTTGCGCTGACAGCAGAAGTGCACGTCCACGAAACTAATAATAGGGATAAGATAGTGTGACAATATATATATCGATAAAAATTCCATACTCTACCTATAACTAAATAAATAGAATGGAATCTATGGATAGATGGACGCTACCCGTAACGTTCATTCCATTTATGTATCATATTAATATAATGCCATTACCACTCA
Organism: Parnassius honrathi; assembly: GCA_018247895.1. Taxonomy (NCBI): domain Eukaryota; kingdom Metazoa; phylum Arthropoda; class Insecta; order Lepidoptera; family Papilionidae; genus Parnassius; species Parnassius honrathi. The sequence continues at coordinate 1,877 of DWHP01007694.1, forward strand.
TCATCATTAAAGCCCTTCACAAGTCCACTGCTGAACATAGGCCATAGGCAAGGAATTCTACAAAGCACGGTCCTGAGCCACTTGCATACATCAACTTCCTGTATGTCTTACAAGGTTTTTACTCCATATAGTGAGGGAACTTCCGACACTTCACCTGCCAGTACGAGGCTGCCACTCGAAAACCTTTTTTCCCCGGTTATCGGTTCTTCGACCTATATGGCCGGTCAATTGCCACTTCAGCTTACTAATTCGTTGGGCGATGTCGGTCACTTCGATTCTACTGCCGATATCCTCATTCCTAAGTTTATCCTCCTAAGCTTTCCAGCTTCGCAAGTGCCACGGATTCTAGGGGGCTTGACATATCGCAACCCATGGGTTCTTGATCGGACACTTAATTGCCTTTGTCGGTGGATGTTGCGCATGAGGAAGCTGCCAAAAACCGAGAATGTAAACGATGGCCAGAATTTGTGAATAAGAAATATACTAAAGTAGGACCGCTTCGAAATTAAAGCACAAATTAAATCTTGAGACTTGAGCGACAATTAAAACTCTAGACTATAACTTACTGAAACCCCATCGTGTTCTACCTCCACTACAAATTGACAGGGCAACGGAAACGCTTTCCTGCACACCCGCGCCAGCCACCTAATAGCGGTTCCTCCTTAGTCGCCGACTTCTCCCCCCGTTTTTCTACTCAGATAAGGCACACTAGAAACACAAGGCATACTGCCCTTCGGGGCCTCTAAATCCACTTGCACTACGGCCTCCCCGAGCCCGATATGTGAATGGAGCCAGGAAGATACGATCACTTGGAAGCATCAAGTGGTGCAGCCTCACCAAAGTCGCGAGGGATAGTCGAGTAGCATCGTATCGCCAATCGCCATACCAGCGCTCCTCTTCCCTGACGACTCCACCTCAACTACAGCGGTACAGAGAAAGGAATATCCTCTAGCCGCAGTCCACTAACACACATCCAACGTGGCTTGATATCATCAGGCGACCTTTCGACACCTGGCTATGGCCCCTGAGTTTGTGGGAAAATGAGGAAAGAAGAAATAAAATTATTCAAATTATTCATTCAAAATAATAATCTAATACTTTATACTTACTGGTACTGGTACTAGCAAAAAATATTGTCGGAATACTGCACTTTTTCAAAATGGTGCAGTTCTCATGTCATAGGATATATATGCTTTTAAGCCATAATTTTAGTCTAGAATCAGTTGGAAACCTGTTAATTAATAAAATGTGATAATCATCTGTTGTTGGCGACTTTGCTTGTTAACAGATATGGGTAGGAAAGAACATCGATAAGTATTATAGACGAAGAACTCGACAAACCTATTGATTTTTACTGTTTATCAAAACTCAGTAATATACGGATAAATATGTTAGTATATATGATATTAAGATTAGTAACAAACTTTTAAGTATTATATACTATAAAATAGTTTTAATTTGTTTAATATTAGCTGCAAATTCACTTACTTGTGAAATGTTATACCTAGTTATACCAATTCCCTTTTGGTAACGAGTTTTACAGATTACGCACCCTCTCATTATTATTAAAAATAATTCTTATTATGTAACTAACAATTAAACAACTAAAATACTTTCGTTTTTAGTTTAAAAGTTCAAAATACATATTTTTTAAATTAGTCAGTTTAAATAAGACAACAGACTTTGGCATATTATGTCAATTTTAGTTTCCAAGACGACCATTAGGGGGGCTACAAACTGGCACAGTATTTGTATGATATAGCCAGTCCAGCGTACTTGTATATATAGAGGTCAGTGACTGTGGCCCATAGACGTCTACATCTATCCTCGATTACGAATCAAAATGCAGATGCGTTGTTACCCGTGAGGACTAAGTTGGAATGCCTCGATTTCAGTTAAATGGGTCTCCGGTTCTTTACACTCACCATACGAAACACAGCAGCATTAAGTTACTATTTTACGCCGGTATTCTGTGAGAGTGTGGTCCTTCTCCGGTCGAACCGACCAACTCGTGCTACAACTATACTATTAATATAATTGCAGCATGACTCTACCACGTAAAACTTTCAACACGTTCTGAGTAAGCGTCTACTTTGCGAAATGAATACGTATACTAAATTTTAATTCAATCGAGTTTACCGTCAGTCGGTCAGTCAGTGGTATTACGCTTATATATATGAACGCAAGTGCAACTGCAGGAAAGTAAGACATTTTAAATCAGGAGACAATTTATATGAAAAATTATTCAATATAGTTTTTCACTCATTTCATAACAGAGTTTATGAAATGTAACCTCTGTTATGAAATCATTCATAAAAGTTTTCATAAAAAATGTTTTTTCGTTTTCTTTTTTATGAAGAGCAATAAAGGATATCCTGTATAAGTTCGTTGATATTTGCGCTGCACGTTAGTGACGCAAGCGGTCCCGGACGCAGCTGGCTGGCGAATCGCCTGGGAAAATGCCGCCCTCGCCTGCTCTCACCGCTATCGCCGCCCGCCCGCTATGACATTGAACGTCGATTATTATGAACTTGACACACTTCTCCCTGATCTTTTGTATTAATAATGGCCTCATCATGTTGTTGAAGTTATGTAATCACTTAGTTGATCGTAAATTGGTCGCAATTCGAGACGTACAATAATAATATAATTTGCGATGGTATATTGAGAGATTCGTTTTATTTAACGTATTTATTTTTATAAACTCAAATTAATGTGTAATGATTCACCTAACAATTAAATATTATCAAAGTTTCAGAATGAATTCGATTTTTTTTTCTTTCATGATAATCATCATCATCACTGTTCATGCTTAGAATAAGTGATGAATATGGTGTCTAGATAAATAGCGTAAAAAACTATTGTTTCATTTCATTAGATAGCGCTACCAGCCGGGCGTAGTGGGCCGAGGATATCCGTTGGGACTAAAATTTTGTGACCCTTTTAAGTGTGTTCCGATTTTGAATAATGTAATATTTATTAAGGCAGAGGAACACAGTCTTACGTTTTAATACATATGAGAATTTTTCACAAATTGTTCCTTTTATCTATTTTTTTATTGGTATAGTGCTTAATATTACCCAATTGTTATCGCACTAATAATCTATAAATTAAAACGTGAAAGCTTTGTACTTGCGTACACGGAAGTGGAGATATACCATAGGTAAAGTTTATACGGAGAAGGAGTGCAGAAAGCTAAATGTATATATAATACGTATACATTAAATTTCAAAAAATCCTTGTTTACGTTCGTACTGCCAATATCAAACATGTAATAGTCTGTTGTAAAACAGCCGCACAGAGTAGAGGTTGTCGCCAAAGTATTTCAAAATGTCGCCAACAAATAATTCCTGACAGATTGATTGCATGAGGCTGTGAATTCACAACATGAAGTCATTTCACATGATGCCCTTTTTTATATCACTTCACTGTATGTCAAGGCAAAAAAGCGTTCATTAAATATTTTGTATAAATATCTTTTCGGCGTCATATATATTAATACGCAGTTGAAAGTGAAGTACATCTTGCTTACTTACAAATATAAAAACAAAAATTTTAAGAATTACGATGAAAATACGACACGATTATTGATAATAGCTCCTGGGAATGAGTTGATCTCTAACATGCTGTTTCTAAACGTTTTCATAACAATTGTATAAATATTATATTGTAAGTTATGCTTTTAAAAAAGTCCCACTGGGTTTCTTGTTGGTTCTTACCAGGACAGAGGTTTTTATCTAAACCAGTAAAAGTTAAGAATGACTTTCAATAAAAATTACATGTAATCTATACTGAATAAAATTCTATTCTACTGGGCGACTAAGTGCTATCGTTCTAATATTAATTTTTAATTGAATGATTAGTTTTAGCTGTATTTTTTTTTAAGTGTATTTAGAAAAAGATAAAAAGAAATAAGATCAGAAGCCTTAGTTAAATAATAAGTGCTCCTTTGCAGATATTCTTCATTTATTGCTTATAAAATGTATTCTACTAATGTTGTAAAATTTGTGACCGTAGCACGTCAGAAAACCCATCCCCTCATTTTGTCTCATGGGTGTTGTAAAACGACTATAGCTGGGACGGCGAACCAATGGCACGCGTCCCATCGATGGCATGAGACACAATATTTTGGGCACACCACTGATCACAAAGTTCACTATGACGTATTATAATATTACGAACGAACGCAAGTGATACTAGTTATATCGTGGATTACCATTGCTAAAGAAGCATTGTTCATTTCATCATCATCATCGTCATTACAGCCCTTCACAAGTCCACGCTTCCCCCAAGGAACGCATGGTTCCTTTACGCATAACGTAATAGTCAATTTTTTCGATAAAATTGTATTTAAAAATTCATTTGTGTTGTTTACGCTCGTTCGTAACGCTAGTTTCGAGCGGGGAACCGGTTTGATAGCGGGTTGCGCGGGTAGGGATTGGCTTTGAGTCTGCGGCGGCCAGTCAGTCTGGATGAGCTTAAGCTTAAGCTGCGCCCGTGGCTGCCGCGTCGATGAGTTAAATTGAAATCGTTATAACGCGCTCGACCGCCTCACTTTGTGTTGTCTAATTTGTTAGTATGCGTGATAAAGAGGCTTTCTTTGAGGTTGAGTGATTAATTTAACTTCAATTGCTATTAATTTGTGTCGACGAGTTGCTTATGCGGCATTTTGATATCGCACTAAATAATTTGAGTGAGTCTGGAACAATCTCTTGTAAGCAACGGCCCTGTCGGTCAAATGGTGAGGTTGCGAGTTACGTAAGAATTTCTACGTTGCGTTCCGACGGCCTCCCTTGTGTTGTCTTATTTTTGTTAATATACGTGACAAAAAGGCCTTTGTTTTGAGTTTTGAGTGATTATTTTGAATTCGATTGCCATTGATTTGCATCGACGCGTGTCTTGTGCAGCATTTTGATATATTACGAAGTGATTTTGCTTTGTCGATTGAACGCTAAACTTTGTGATCCGTGTGGAGTTCGCGCTCGATTATAGTTTGTGCTAAGTGACGTTATAATTGAGTTCAGATAACAGTGAAGGGCTACGGGAGTGAGTGCATCTTGTGCAGTGGGGCAGTGCCAGTGGGTGTGGCCGCTTACATCGGTGACGTCAGATCATATGACACACTTTCTCACACCACACACACTATCTTTACTTACCCCTGACGTCGCCTTGTGGTCGACCCTACTCCGGAACTAGGTAAGTTTTGTCTGCATGTGCTGCCACTATATAATAGTTATCCATAGGCTATTGGGCCCGACCCTCGGATTGCTCGTCGAGTTAAGATACTGATGGGCCCTGTCCCAGTCGACCTTTGTCTGGGCAACTGAGGGCCGTAACATGTGTTATATTTAGGATTTTACAACCCCAATATAATAAGTTATTCGTCATCCACTCTACAACAACAGAAGTCACACTAATGTTACTTTAATTTGAATTACGCATATAACTGAAAAATTAATACGTAAGAAAAATGTATTTTGCAATGTATAATAATATAAATATCTCAACTCAAAACTACATATTTTTTTTTGTAAATAAAGTGTTTTGAGTCGATAGTATTTAGTACTATTAATTTCCCCATAATCATGAAATCAAAATTATTTTACGGTACGTCTACTACCTAATTAAACATTTCTTTAGAAAAATGGCACGTTGATATATTAACGTCTCGCCACCCCTGGACTATAGCATTCGCCAGAAAGGTCCTACGATTTCCAAAAGATGGCGTTATGACCATCTCTCTAAAGCTAGTTGTAAATTACCCAGATTAGCGACATCGACAAAGGCGTCTGTACATGAATATATGTAGAAAAGTGGTGATTTTGTTTTCCTTTATTTTAACCTTACCCTCACGTACCACACGACTATTGGAAAAGGGTTTAGTGTCCAAATAATGGCGAGAAACACATCCTGATGCATTTCACACCAATTCAACATTACCATGTTCAGCGTTGTGAGTATGGACAACTATCGTTTAAAGTTTATTCGTAAATATAAATTCCCATGATTCGCATCGATCACATTCACATTGATTAATATTGATGGATATGAACTGATTGCACGAATTAAAAAAAAGATTTTCATTTTAATTTACGATGCATATACATTTTATATACATCCTATTCTCCATATATGAAGGGTCCACTGCAATAATGATGAATGTCCAAAATTTTTGTAATTATGTTAGTTCATGAGAACATATAGCTGATGTGAAGAATCGACGCTCCGGGAAGTCTTCAGTCTGTGAACACGTAAAAGATCGCCCCCGTCACTACATCAGATTTGAAAAACCACAAATTCTCGCTAAAGAACACCGATTCCTTACAAGGATGATTCGCGACGCTATTGAAACCAAAAAACATCCTAATTTCAATAGAGAGGATGGCTGGGTGTTACCATCTGCTTAGTATCCTATAATAAATAAAACTAAATCCCAACCCCAGCATTGCAAGACTTCAAGATACCATAGGATCATACTGTGTAGATCGGAACAATAGTTAAATTTTAATCTATGGTAACCGCGGTTAACTATGACATCCGTTGAACATCTCAGTCCCGCCGTGGCCATCGGAAACGGTGGAAACGTCGGGTATTTATAAAGTTAAATATACGCGATAAAATCCGTAAAAACAAGTATTATTTCAAAACACCTTGGAATTAAAGGTGCTTCTCTTTCTGATGGTCATGAAAAATCTCAGATTTTTTCTCAACTTTGGAAGCTGGAAATGGAAAACCTAGCACGCAAAAAGTGAGCTGAAGTCTTTTATGATAAAAAAAGAGAAAAGTTCGTTTGAGGACTAGATGCCACAACAATCGCGGTAGCAATGGATTTCGCAAAAAATCTTCCTGTGCCAAACACTAACGACACTAACTACCAACGACTTTTATTATAAAAGACAGCTTAGTTATTTTATGTTTAATGTTCATATCCTTGCTGATTCCTCATCTTATTTCTATGCATACAGTGAGATAATTGGAAAAAAATGATCGGATGATGTGGCCTCTCATCTCTTTAATTTTGTATGCCATAAAATGGATATGCAGGGCAAGATTCTTACAATTTTCTGTGACTCATGTGACGGTTAAAATAAAAATTACACCATTTTTAGAATGTTACACTACATGGTCCACTATTGCAATCGCTTAGAGTCTCTCAAAGTAATATTCCCGATAAGAGGTCACTCCTATATGGAATGCGACCAAAACATGGCCTTTATAAATCAAAAGGCTAGGATTGAACTCCCTAAAGAATGGGCTGAACATATACGTGGAGCTCGACAGAGACCGAAACCTTTCAATGTCATTGAATGTTCATAAGATGGATTCAAGGGCTGGAGGACTGCATTTCTAATACCGTTTTACAAAAAAACTTGTCCATTTCCCATAAGACCTGTACGTGAATTTAGAGTTCAGAAAGAATATCCATGGCCTATGTTTCACAGAAATTTTAGTAATAGTCAATGGGAATCAAGTGTGGTTAACACACCAGCTTCTTTTTGATCTACGAAGGCAGGTGCCTTCAAAACTGCAGTTTTCAACAGATTGGACAGCATACAAGCAACTGAACTTATAGATCTCCAAACGCATGCGGCGGGACTTACGCAACTTTATTACTGCTAGTATTAAGAAAAGATCAAGCGAAACCAGGGTTCCAAAGTCTTTGTCAGAGACCTGTCTGCCAGATAGAGCCAACTGTCAAAGCTGAAGACCGAGTGTGGCAGCATCGTTTCCGGGACACCTGAGATTTTGAGTGAGATTGAGAGGTTCTATGGGAGCCACACGCAAGTGTGAGTAACGATCCAAGACCAAGTATTATCCGACACAATTCCGATGATATTCCGGATGTCCTTCATTAATACCTATTAATGAAGGGGAATTTAAATTTCCTGATTTAGCTTATAAAGAGAAGCTGACTATATCAACAGCGAAATATTGCGACTTGCAGTTTCTGAAAAAGTTCTGTAGGTCTGAAGCAAAATCAGAATATAACTAAACCAGTCATTTGAACAACTATCATTATGGACTTTGAACGCAGAGTGGACAGTGATCATTATGGTCCCGATTTTTGAATACTTACATAAGATTATATTATTTTTGTTTAGTTTATAATATCCAAAGAATAATTATTTGCCAAAGTAATAGTATTATAAAACCTATCCTTTAACCAGAATTAAAATTATTTTTTTCTTTAAATCTGAGCTATTTCTCACTGTTTATAAAATTAAAACCTAATTATTTTAAAACAAAGAAAAAAGGACATTCATCATTATTGCAGTGGACCTTTCATATGCTAATGCACAAACAAACTAATGTTCTATTCTATCACAATGTGTTTCACAATACTAATGTTGATAAAGATAGCTTTCTGTAACATCTGCAAATTACAATGGTAAACCCATATTCAACGGCGCCGTCCCCAATTTCCGTTTCGGCACGTTTGATCGCGCTGATCTAATGTAATATTTGATCAAGTTTGAATATTTGATTGAATTTTTGTACAAACAGTAGGTACATATATACGTTGTTCTAGTGGTCGTAAAAGCGATTGCTAATCATAAGGTCCCAGGTTGGACCAAAATCAGTTAACGCTCTAATTAACCAGGAGTAAGGATGGAAACGGTTTCTCACACCTCGAAAAGCACGTAAAGTTGTTGGTTCTGAAGTCTCTCCGATCGTGTCAGGTTACCGCTCCATCTGACTATGTGAGCGAAATAGAGAGTGCACTTGTACTTGCGCATAAACTTATAAGCACTATGAGTCTGCCCTGCACATGTTGCGACTGGCCGCCGCGCCGTACCCGAAGACATTATACATTAAATCCTGCGCCTGATATCTCTCCGGTCATGTTCCTGCGCCTGATATCTCTCCGGCCATGTCGGTTTACCGTCCCACCGGATTATGAGAGTGAGGGAATAGAGAGTGCACCTGTGCTTGCGAATACACTTGGGCACGCACTATAATCCTGTCC
>DWHP01007695.1:0-10844 GCA_018247895.1 Parnassius honrathi
ATGTTATTTTTCTATTGTCATCAGCTGATACTTTTATCACGTGTCTGCATAAGTTTATTTTTTAATTAGGTTTCTGTGATTGACCTCCTTTGACAAATACCTGGATGTGTACTTGTGTGTTAACATTATATGATACATAGTCTCTACCGTCAAGTGTTATTTGCAGATGTTTTTATCGACTTTTATGCAGTAGCAAAACTACCTTACTTATTATCAGAACTTGGCATTAATTTGGTTCAGACTGTGAAGTTTTATAACAAGTAAACGATCCGCTAATTCAAGGCTTAGCCATCGCTGAATCTTTGAATTTTAATTACGTTTCATATCATTGAAATCTATGAAATTTGTTTCCAAGTATCTGGCTATTAAGTTTTAGTCGTCTAACTTCAGAAATATTTTTACTTTTAGTCAGAAGGCTCCATTAGACACATTCATTGGACCTTTGTTTTTTTTTCGTTCACTGGGAAATGCCTAAGCATACCCGCCTTGCGGTGTTAAGAACGGATTACGTTGGACTCACCCCGACTAAAACCCCGTGGTGTTTCACCTTGTCGCATATTGGCAGGGCTACGGGCGGGAACGCTTTCGCACACATCAGCGGCCCCAACAGCGGCCGCCCCATGGCAGATTCTCCTCGGGAGAGGATTACTCTTCCTCATCTCTTTCTCAGGTAAGGTGTACCAGAATACATTGCGCAGTTTCCTCCGCTGCCTCTAACTTCACCTGCGCAACGGACGCCCTCGTATCCGATGCGCGAAGGCCAGGAAAAATGAGTCCTCAAAAGCATTAGCCTTCCTGACCCCAGCAGCGGATTTGGTCATTGCTCCACCGCCAACCAAGTTTCGGCTGCGGAGAGTACGGAGAGCGGCGCCTCGTAATACCGACACACTTCACCCCCCGCAATCCCATCACAACCGCATCAATCGCGTTGGATAGGGCGCGTGGCTCATCGCCATAACAACACTCCTCTTCATCCGCGACTTTACCTCGGCTGCAGCGGTAGCAGGATAAGACAGGCCTCTCCCTGCAGCCCACCTACATACATCTAAAAGGAGTTCACCAAGCCGAATCAGAGTGGTCACCTCTGACCGGCCCTTCACCTCGACACAGCAATGTGGGTTCCTCTTAGTTCACCGGTGATGACCAAGCGACGGCTACTAAGCCGCCCCGCTACGAAAAGGCAGAAACCCGTTAGGGGGGGAGGGCTTCATTCGACCAACATCACCCTTTGGTACAGGACACCTTGCAAAGGCAGCAAAACAGACGTGGGGTCTTTACAAAACTGTAGCAAATTTATGTATATATTGAATCCTCATTACTTGAGAGATACGAATAAATAGCAATAGAATACTTCAATACCGAAGGTATTGACGACAGTTTCAGTGTTAACAAATACTAGAACAAATTGCTGGCATGCTGCTGGATTGCAGCAAGCCAGCAATTTGTTCTAGTATAACTGCAAGAAAAGCCCGCACTTATGCGACCGAAGCCTGTCTGTAAGCGAAGACACGGCGTTGAAGTTTTGGTGAATATTTGTGTACGAGTATATACTGCCGGATTAATAAGGAAGCAATATGATTTAGCAAACACTCCAATATAGTAGATAACGTTTAGAGAATTCTAAAAAAAATACAGAAGTAAATATTGTGTCTATGCGTTGCGTCTCATGGATGTTGTAAGAGGCTTTATGGGAAATAGTAGAAACATGATATAGCTTCCGATAGATGGCGGTTTAGCCACTTTGTTTACGTCAGACATAAAATAACAAGACAGGAAACGTGCAGTCCATTCGAATGTCAAGCGTGATATTTAAGGCAAATTATTCCAACATCGTGAAAGATCGATCTATAATGCGTGGTAGAGCAACGCTGCAGTAATGTTATGGTTGCAACACGAACTGGTCGGCCCGACCGGGAAAGGACCACGATCTTATAGAATACCACCGTAAAATAACAGTTTAATACTGATGTGTTTCGTATGGTGAGTGGAGAGATACGGAGACCCTTTTTTACTGAAAATGAGGTGTCCCATTCCCGTCCTAAGAGGTGACATCGCATCTGCACTTTGATTCTTAATCGATAATAAATGTAGATGTCCAGCGGCCACAGCATCCACTTACCGTCGGGTGGACTGTGCGCTCGTTTGTCACCGGTATTCTATAAAAAGATCCATGTTCAGCAGTGGACTTTTACGGACATATAAAGAAGTAGGAAATATATTGATTTAATAAACAAAATTGGTACGTAAATGTTAATATTCATTATTTACGTGTATTTATGTTAACTTACTTAATCCGTTTTAAAAAAACTTCTCGATCTGTTTTTTTTATAGGATAGGAGTGACGAGCACACAGTTCACCTGATGGTAAGTGGATGCTGTGGCCAGTGGCGAAGCCTCGATAGAAGCCAAAAAGCCAGGCTTGCCCTTTTAAACTACTCAATCAATAATATCATATAACTCGTACACTGTTTCAAATTCAAAAAAAAACACAGGTCATGACCTCGTAGCATGTATGTAACGTCAACACTTTCTTGCTTTCAATTCTAAATACACTGATTCGTGTTCTCTCCGTCTCAAAGCGAACACGCAATGGATTGTCAAAATTAATGAAAGCAATGAGCTGATTTGAGCGATTAGTGGTCTCTCTCTCAAGCGTGGGCTTTTTACCGCGCTTTTGAGAAAACGATCGCTCCCTTTCTAACTTGTGGCAAAATGTTCTATAATGAAATATAACTACGAAATGTTTATATAGCAATTACTATAGAACCAAAAGCAAGGCTTTGCTCTGACGTTGTTGCTGAGTGCGCTGGCGTGCGGGCGATAGGTTTACAAGTTCACTTCACATTTAGATGTCTATGTTTGGTTTTGTTGTGTCTGTGAATGTGAAAATGGAGGATAATATTGGAGTACATAGTGTAGATCAGAGTGTATATATAGAGGAGTGTTCCTTGTGATGAATTGAATTGTTTTAAAATGCTTATCGGAGAGGAAAAGGTAAAATCTTTTAACTTTGTTGAGAAAATACACAAGGTCAAGAGTGTCTTTCAGACTTGTCAATTATCGCAATTAAAAAACAGTTATTGGTACAATTAAAACATTCACCAACATTTTACGCGGATGTAATTAAATCTTTCCTTAAGAAAGAGAGACGACTCCATTTAGAAAGTAAATAATTTGTTTTTTTTTTTAATTTTGAACATTGTTTGCGCTTTGTTCATGTATAGTATTGTATGTAAATATATTTTTCTTTCGCTCAAGTAAACCAAAACGTCTTTTCTCAACAACAAAACCATATCTTGGGCTTGCCATAGTTTAGAGCCCTAGCTTCGCAACTGCTTGAAACGCACTTTATTTCGTAGAGAAATCCTCAGAATACCCAATTTGAAAACTAAGATAGCTAGCAGGGAAGAATCATGTCTCGATTCTGGGGAAGCTAATTGGCAAACCTCTCGAAAACTAGCTGATTGTTTCCGTACAGCACTGACAGTAGGTGAACGCCCACGTCGACATGTTTAAGTTGCCGACGTCGCGGTGACCGTTTGGAGGAGTCGACTGCCGAACGTAAGAGAATAGCCGCCGTGATGGCCATTTTGGGGAGTTAACTGCAAGTGAGCAGCCGCCGCGATGGCTTCTTGAAGGAGTCCATTATTGATCGCTTGTGAATAGCCGTAGCAACAGCTAATCGGTGTTTAGCCAAGTAGTGTATTTATGCACTCGGCTTAAACCGTGTCCGCGTCGATAAATGTGGCGACTCCCTTACACAAACGGACATTTATTTGTTTGTTTTAGCTAGGTACTTGTCACAAAGTTTGGGCGCAATCCTTTCAACGACTACTAGTACAGGTTTGGCATGAACCTTCGATATGATCTTCATCTTGTTCGTATTATCTTGACATATATCAATTTTGTAATAAATTAAATGTTTCAAGCAATTCTACAATAATGACTTCATCTAGCAACCTGAAAATGACTTTTAGTGCAGCGGTAAGACCTTCGGGGGTTACAATGTTACCGGCTCTTACACCTCCTTGCAGTTGGAGAAGTTGTATTTACATAAAAATATGTATAAACTGAATGTTTTTTCAGGTTTGAAAGTATTGTGAAAGTCGCCGCTTATAAACGCATAAAATTAATTCTTTTTAAATTAATTAACTGTATTATAATTTATGACACACATACCACATACATCATTCTCGAAACATTAAAAAAAATCCAAATGTATCCGGTTCCCGTCGACCGGAACTAGTGATTGTTGCGAAAACGATACGGCGAAACGAGGCAACCGCATATTAACCTCGATTTCTTTGCTGTCTTCATCAAACATAGAATTTCAAATACAAAGTACTAGCATCTATAAATTAATAAACAGTAAAAACCTAAACCTTGTGCGTATTATTTCGATAAAAGCCTTGAAAACTACCTACTAAACCAGATAAGAAAATACTCAAGGTAATATAAAATTCACTTCGGAGTGTTCATTAAAAGTGACAAGTAATGGTAGTGAATTATAAAATAAGCAAAATACAAAATATTGAATTTAATTTGAACTACAACACATTAAAATGTCTAGTTTCCTTTGCTACACAGCAAAGTTAAAGTGAGGCACAGCAAACTCCTCTACTCACTTCTGTGAGAGAGAGAGAGAGAGTTCTAGTCCTCGAAATTTTTTTCCTTAGACATTCAGGTTTATCCGCGATGTTTTGCTTCACCGCCAGCACATGATAAATTAGTACCTTAAATTTTTAGTGACATTTTCATTTTTGGCGATAAAACTCTGGTTGCTCGCCTACCTGATATTTACAGAGAGCTCTTCAGTCGGTATTTAGAAACAATCTCGAGTTTAAACTCAAATTTCACAATGTCAAAATTGTGTATATATGGTGTGTAGTGTGTGTGTATTATGGATTGGAGGAAAATTATTTGGTATTGTGGAATTTCACAATTCAAACTCTGAATACTGAACACTACAGCTCTAAAAAAAAATTAATAGAAAAGAAAGAATATAGGTTATAAACTTCCACGGCTGGGTTCAGGTCTTCTCGTGTAACTAATGGGATGTTAATAGAACAACCCGAATCCTAATCCATTTCGTCTTCTCGGACTTCATATGTCTTTGCATTTTATTTTTTACATACGTAACATGTGAATTTCCTTCACTGCCAACTTGAAATGAATAAGCATTTAAAGTTGCATCAATAATTTCAGTGGCGCCGACACCGGTGACTGAACAAGGATTTCTCACCTGCTCTAAAATTTAACGCAAACTCGTCGCTTTTGAACTACACCAGTAGATATCTTACATTGTCCATATTTAAGTAATTATTTTAGTAGTTGTTTCATAATTGAATTTTTAATATAAGCTCACGTCCTTTACATATTTAACGAAAAATAGAACTAAATAAATAAAACTTATTACTTTTTCAGACCGGCATGCGTATTCTACTTTTTTACCAGTTTTTATTGCCGTCAAGAGAAAGTAAGATATTATAGAGTTGGTGATAGTATATAATATGAGTAAAACTAATTACATTTTATAGTCTCGCAAAAAATGATATCTTAATGTTTTCTAAAAACAATTTAATATATTACATGCGACTAGTAGTGGTTAATTAAATTACCACCTATATGTAATTTCACTCATCCTCACTCAACAGATTATAACTCATCCACTAAGCTATATCAGTTTTTGTTGTTCTGCAGCAAACGTCCCAGCTAAGAAGATAACTTGAATTAAGCTCTCGCTGTAGTTATTACGTGTACTCCATTTTAACTTACACTTTTTTATGGTCGTATGGTCATAAAAAGACACGTTAGGTATTGTATAGTTATCTACTGTTTTTTTTTGTGTTCTTGTTTTATTTAATATAATAATTAATGGTGCAAAGCACTTATTGAACCCCACAAATTAAACAGCTTTCCACTGACTTTCGGAGAATTCCTTAGAAAATTCTTAACCCAAAATCTACATATTAATTATGAGGAGTGCGAGAGTATGGGCTTGACCTCACAAACCTGCGAACTTAGCGTTATAAGTATTGCAAAGTTCATCGTAGGCCTATATCCAGAAGTGGATTAAGAAAAGCTGCTAAAATAGAAGAAAATAATTGGATATATCAAACTTAAATGAATTCACAACATTATTTTGTGCTATGAATGACCGTATATGAATGTAAGTATATTAAAAAAATGTTTACATCTAGAGGCCATCGTAAGACAACGGATTAACAATTTTATTTTATAGATATAAAGCGCGAATTTGAATAAATCGGTCAAGTTTACAATACGATAATAATTTGCGTTCCGTTCAATTAGCCACACAATATTTTTTTTTATTAACAACTCATACGATAACCTCAAAAATACCTTTTACTTCCTATTTTCCATTCTAAATCAATTCCTTTAAATAGAAGATTGTAATTTAAAACAGACTTCCGTTTTTGGGTAACTATATATTATCACTGTGCCAAGCTTTAGACATCAATGTAAAAGTATTTTTTTATAGTATAGAGGGCAAACGAGCATGCGGCTCGCCGAATGGAGAGTGCCCGCCCAACCGCCGCCCATGAACAACTGCAACACCGGGGGTATCGCAGGTGAGTTGCCGGCCTTTTAGTAAGGAGTAAGCTCTTTTCTTGAAGGTCCCTAAGTAGTTAAAGTAAAATAACGTAAAGTTACAGCCTATATACGTCCCATTGCTGGGCACAGGCCTCCGCTCATTTCTGAGAGGGTTTTAGGACAAGGAATTGTAAATGTCAATGTCAATGCGTGTTGGCGAAAATGCAGGTTTTTCTTCACACTTCTGGTACGTGGTAAATCCGCACTTAAAATTGCAATTAGCAATTTCATTGGTGCCGGCGGGGATCGAACCCGGTTTGCTCGCATACTGTGAAATTTACAGCGAGCGCTAACCATCTGAGCTACCACGGCTCTATCTATTATTATTATAATATTTATTAATTTTTATTTGTAAAGTGTGTGTAATTTAAAAAAATTACTTGATGAAGTTTGTATGCTTACAAACCAAGATCGTTACGTAAAATACGCCAAGTTGCATGTTTCATACGACAAGCCAAGCCGTTGAGACCGCCGCTGAATCGATTCACAGTAATGGTCATCGCGTACACTCTTAGCTACCGCCATTGTACGAGTGTTTTCTCCATTACGTGCTAGATGATATCTACTTGGTCGTGTATTATCCAATAATGTAAATCATAATTCAAACCTTTTGAAGTTATAGTGAATTCCGAGTTCGGTTTGTCGACTATATAAACGTTAAAGTGCTCTAAGTATTCCTCGTAGAACGTTGATTTTTCTAATACAGCTGAACAATTTGTGCCAGTATAGGTCTTTCCATGATGAAATGTGTGAATGTGACAAGTTGACTCAGCTCACGCATCATCTGTCATAAAATCCATGTACAAAAATTGTTATCGAAATTAATTAATAGATCTTCAATTTTTATTTTTAATATTATTTATAAAGATTTTACCAAAAAAATAGTTAAAAGTTGTTTTTGAACTACTACTACAAAGACCACTGATATATTTTTTGTTTTAGTACTTACTGAGATGAAGAATTCGGTGATAAATATTTGTTATTTTATCATATAAAATTGTTAAATTCAATATCAAATGAATAGTTTCTCTTATCTATACATCATTGTAATAATCTGTGATTTAATCCACATTTCATTGTCATTTCATTGTTTCATATTCATTTGACTTTAGCAAAATAGATATATGCTACATTGCTATTAAAAACTGCGAGGCGCTTGTATAATTCATTTAAAATTAAATACAAGTGTAAGTGTAGGCATCAAATAATTTCATCCCGTTGACGCCGTACAACGCGTGTAGTCGATCCGCTTGCCGAGCCTAAAATTAAACATATTTTGTTAAAAATAATAAAAAGTTAATTTATTAACTTTCGCTTTTAATCGAAACGCGATAAGCCCGTAATATTTATAAAGTTTTACCTATTTTATTCATATCATTCATTTACGTATATGAAATAATTTAATGCACGTATATAAACGTTGCAAATTCTTTTTAACCGACTTCAAAAAGGAGGAGGTATTCAATTCGACTGTACGTTTCTTCATGTGTTACCTCAGAAACGTTTTTCGGGTTAACTGATTTTGATGATTCTTTTTTTATTCGAAAGCTCATTTTTCGTGTGGTCCCATATAAATTTGATCAAGATCTGACCAGTAGTTTTTGAGTTATCCTCAATCCGTATTTAATTGACTTCGACTACATTGACGATGTTCTCATTTTATTTATTTTGAAGTCGTTCGCACAGTTTTTATTTTATTTTATCACTTGTAGCTTGTTTTATAAAAGCAAGGCGGACAAACGATAGTAAGTGATACTGTGGCCCACGGGCACCTACGTCTTGATTTGAAATCAAAATGTCACCTCTGTGGACAAAGATGGAATGCCTCGTTACAACCTGAGAATGAGGAGATTGCTACTATGTTGCTTGTAATGTTTTATATTCGATTGAACATTTAAATTATTCCATGAAAAGAGTCCTACTGTATTTCTTGTTAATTCTTTCTACGAAGAACCAGTGGTAAAATTTTAAATCATAGATGATTTACAATAAGATTTACTGGTTATCTTTATTGAATACGAATAAAAGAAATTATAAAAGGGTCTATGGTTCAATA
Source organism: Parnassius honrathi (assembly GCA_018247895.1). NCBI lineage: Eukaryota > Metazoa > Arthropoda > Insecta > Lepidoptera > Papilionidae > Parnassius > Parnassius honrathi. The sequence goes on from DWHP01007695.1 coordinate 8,672, forward strand.
TAATAATGGTAACATACTAATTTTTCACGCTGGTAATTTCTTCGAGCCAATCTTTCCCCGGCTGATTCCCCTCAGTCTTAAATGCCCTATAAAATGATCTCCTGGTAATTGCAAAGAAATTTTAATTTAGGATTTAGACACACAAGCAGTCAGGTTTGGTAACCATTAAGCAGGCTTTGGATAAACACTGCTGGATCAAATGGAATTAGTTATCTTATCTTGGAAGTGAGTTCACAGAAATAAAACAGTATTAAAAAACTATGTGATAGCGCTAATGACAGAAAAATAAAATATCATTTGCTCTGCAGATGTCTCAAGGGCGTCGTTCATAACACCTTCTCGAGAGATAGACTCAAGTATGCAGTATATTTTAGAACGTATAAAAGGAAAAGTATACTCGTACTATTGCTTTACCAGAATTATCTAAAGCTTCTCTCGCTAAAAATATCACCCGCAATGTCGTAAAGGTATAAGAAATGTCAGTTCCCGCATACTGCTCTACGTCTATCCTTAATAGAAAATCAAAATTCAGATGCAGATGCATCTGATATATAACGGTAACAATCTGATAACAATTATAGAATACCTAAAATAGTTACATAAATGTGACGTTGATTCATACGCAGCACTGTAAGGAAGTTTAACTTCTTTAATACTTTAAATATAAAATATATTCATAAAAATCCGAGTTATGATAGACAAATATACGATTTATAATAAGGGGAATTTAGAAAACTTGTAAGTTGTAAATGATGGAAACTGAATGTGTTATAAATTTGACGTATTTTAGTCAACACGCCGGTGTTCTTAAAGTATTGTTTCGTTTTATATAGGGCTATTTTTCAAAGAGTAGCCAAATTTTAAACGTAAGTTAAAATATATAAATAATGATGTTACTGCAGTTTTCGAAAATACGAGTAAATAAGGCTTCTACTTTTAAAATTATCTCAAATGTAATTTTTGGGCAACAACGTTTTTGCTTACTGACAGACCCTTAGAAATGAGTGAGTAGCGCAGTAATTTTAATTAAAATAATGCATTACCACGTATTTTAAATTTAAAATAAAAAGGACATTTCACAGGAGCATTCTACTGACGGACGTCGGCTTGTCCTTATCTAGGTATTCTAAAAATCAGGATTATAATGTATTCTATACAAGGATATTATAGATAATTAATTTTTCTTCGCCATTTGCCTGCGTTACTTATTCCGAACCTTCTCTGCAAATTTGCCCAATTATTGGTAAGTTACTGGTAATGGTAGTTATACAGACTGATAAACTAAAAGGTCCTGTGTATATATCGTCTATTTAACTGCTTTCATAATTATGATCTACTCTTAGCTCAAAAATATAGCCAAGTTGAAGTGGTTAACGGAAATATAAGATAGGAGTGTTAAATAAGTTACCAACTTATTTAAAACGTACATATTTTTGATGTCATAAAAGTTTCATTTTAGAGACCGAATTTAGTCGAGAAAAGAAGGAAAGAAATTGCGAACGGAGAGATTACTTAAAAGACATGCATTTTTCATTTATTTAAATTAATTTATCTTTTACTTATGTCCAGTGCCCATGACTCACTAAGAGAATGTAATCACAGTTAAAAACGGATCTTAAGTTTGAATCTCCGCAGAATCAATAATGGAGAATAAATTTTTTACTGATTTTCTGATTTGGATGTGTTCTGAGAAATTCGTTAGTCGTGTGTGTACTTTGAAATTTTTATCATAGGCAACTCTCAAATATTTTACAAAAATCGAATTAGAAATCGTACAATATTTAGACATAGCTACAGCTTATAACTTTAGAATAATTCAATTAATCCAAGTGCCATTTGTTTAATTTCATATCTGTGTTCATATTAATCTGAATTTCAATCCTTTTATCAATTAAAATTCTTTTAATAATTCTCGATTTAAATACTTCGGCTATAAGTAATGCCGAAATACTTAAATAAAATTTTCAAATTAGATATAACAATATAAAAAAAAAAACTTACTGTCACCGCAACCTCCGCAAGGCATTGTGAATAATTGGAATTTACAAAAGAAAATGAAACTCGCTTGTAAGTGTTGCACGTCTGACCGCTCACGACTTATTGGTTCGGTTTGTGAAGTGCAGCGGGGCAATTTATACCTTGGTACAATACGGCCGACGTATCTTGGCGAGTC
>DWHP01007696.1:0-10842 GCA_018247895.1 Parnassius honrathi
AAACCCTCTCAGAAATGAGCGGAGGCCTGTGCCCAGGAGTGGGACGTATATAGGCTGTAACTTTACTTTACTTTTTTCTTTTCTTGAAGGCTCCTAAGTCGTATCGGTTCGGAAAAATCGCCCATAGTAAAATATTCCACAGAGAGGTCATATGCGAAAAAAAACTCTTAGTGAAACGTACAGTGGTGGACCGTCAAGCATCCAGATGATGTGGATGATATCGGGAGGTTTGCCGCGATATGCGTTCATGAAATTTGGCAAGTAAAATTAATCTGAGCACTTCCCATGGTAAAGGGATGCAACATCTCTCATCTCGTATGCGCAAACGTGTGCCTTCTGGGGATTAAACTGGACTAGATTCAGTCGCCGCCGATCCGAGATTTTGTTCAACAATGTCTCGACTTCAGACACAAGTTTGTTCCGGCACTCGGCGACGTCTTCCCGCGAAATATTGGCACGGCCGGTGTCCACTGTACAGAGCATCACTAGTGCTGTCATCCGCATAGAAGTGAATGTTACCGCTTTCTAACATATCATTGATATGCAGAAGAAATAACGTTGGTGATGGCATGCAGCCTTGTTTTCCACAACCATTAATAGGCTTGTAATCGGAGCATGCACCGTCTACATCGAGCTTAATGCTCCAATCAGCAAGAAAGCTTGTGATCCAATTGCACAATCGCAACGTCCGAACTAATGGCCATCTATGAGTCAGGTAGACCATAAGATCACCAGCAGATCGACGCCGACGAAAACCGTAATTGTTGTCATCAATCAGATACCAAATCAGCTGACAGTTCATAATGGATTCCATTATTTTGGAGAATAAGGAGGTGTTGGCAATATGCCTGTAGTTAGACGGATCTGAGCGGTCGCCTTTTTTAAGGATCGGGTGGATGAAAGCCGTCTTCTATGATTTCGGGATTAGGAGTACCGGAAAAAACACATTGGAACAGGTGCCAACTCTGGAGCACACGTCTTCAGCACAATAGGGGGGGATTCCGTCAGGCCCACTCGACTTGTGGATGCGTTGTGCACATATCTCGCGGTGTGAGTGCTCCATTTGGAGCACTCACACCGCGAGATATGTGTGGTTGGCGCTATGCTCCCCCCGCCATCGATAGTCGAATTGAATGCAAAGACAAAGCTTAGCAGATCGACTTTCTCCTTTGTGTTATTGGCGAGTGACTCGTCCTCTCCGTGTAGAGATGGAAGAGCTGGCTGACAGAAGTTCTCTTGGACAGCCTTGGCGAGAGACTAGAATGCACGGGTTCCAGAAGGAAGATGAACTAGTTTGTCGCCGATTCTGACTATTGCTCTGACTTTGCCTTGGCAATGACTCTTTTGAAGGACCTGGAGTCGGAATTATATTTCTTTTTAAGGGCGCTGGTGTTTACCTCCCGGGACGTTGATGAGTCAGCCTAGGCACTGTAACACTTCTCTGCTTATAGCATGATGCTGCTTTACAGGAGTTACTAAACCATGGCTGACATCTGTCTCCGGTGGCCATCACAGAGGAAGGAATAAAATGATCCATACCCTGAAGTACCACATCAGCGACAGCATTAGCAACAACGTTGGGATCCTACGGCGAGAAGCAAACCCGCCCCTAAGGGTAGGATGCAAAGATATGCCATATACTTTTCAGGAAGATGCTTACAGGTTTTGATTTAAGTAAATTTTTCTTCGAAAGTAGTTTTTGACACTTTTAAGCCATAGATTATATTTAATTTAAAGGAGAAGGCGATCTCATTTCTGTGCAGCGAATTTTGTTCCGTTCCATCTGATATTCAACCGCCTGTTATTGCTAGGATTTGAAGTTTTCTTCGCAGGAATTCTAAAATAATTTCGTTATTCTATTTTAAAATTAATCGGCAGTTGTCTATTCATCAGGAGTAAAATAATTAAAACGGCCTGAACCGATTGTATATAGAAGAGAACTGTAAACGAACATGCGGCTCATCAGATGGTAAGTGTCTGCCGCCGTCCGTAAACAACTGCAACACCAGGGGGATTGCAGATGCGTTCCCGGCCTTTTAAAAAGAATTAAGCTCGTTTCTTGAAGGTCCCGTCATATCGGTTGTTTATTACTTATTATTATATGAATAATTAATATAATGTTTAAATGGATATCTAAAAGTTTATTGAAATGGCCACAGTTCGGTTTCTCTATGTTATTATGAATTAGATAAGTACTTCCGTTTTATTAAACTTTTACAAAGCTACAAAAACACTTTAAATTTTCTTGTATCGTTGCATTAAATACAGTTTGAAACAAAGAGCAATAGGGACACGTTGAATAGTTTACGAGTACAAAATGAAAACAAAAGTTTAAACGTGTTCGGGAACTTGACGCAATGCAACTCGTATTTGATCGATATTTGCTTCGATCATTGTTGATCGAAGAATATTTGTCTGTTATATACTGTCTTAATAAAATATAAACGAGACCTCACAGAGCTGTGTTTATAATAGAGGTTGTTCCAAGCTGATCTTAAATATGGAAGGCTGTGATACGTGACAACAATATGCTTTGCTTTGATCACTGTCATAATTTTCTAAAAAATAAATTCTTTCTCGTCATCAGCGCGTGAAGTCTATTATTGGACATGAAGTGATGATCACTGGCTGCCAAATGGTCAGTGGGAATGAGACGTCTTACACGTGTGCTGTGCTGCTCCTCGTCAACAGTCTGGATATTTACGTCTTTCGTGATCACTGTCACCTGTCATTCTAACCCCCATAACCGACTTAGTTTTAATGCCCTAATACACGGGATGTTAGTCCATTTAATAAGGATCGTAGTAGAATAATAAGATATACCTACCTATAAGAATACAATAATAAGAATATACCTACCTATCCAAATGTCGTCGAACAATTTTAAATACATTTTAAATTGTTTCTCTCTCTCTTCTCTTCAATCAACTTTTCACTGCCAGCATGTTCCTTCCGTCACAGGCTTCAAAGTGCGACCAATTCTTTTTAATCTCTCAAACGTTAATTAGTTAGTCGAAGTGTTGAAATTTGTTGCATTAGAAGAGCTTTTATACCCATGGATGTCATTTAAACTCTTTAAAACGATTCATTCGATTTAAAGTCACGTTTTATCATTACGCGAAAATGTTCCTGACTCAGATCCATTTTTCATTGGAACCCTTTTTACTACAAACGAGGTATTCTATCTTAGTCCTCAAGGGTGACAACGTATCCACATTTTATTACCATGTATGGTTTATCACCCGCTATTCTATTAAAAAAAAAACTTCAATACGCAACTTCTGTAGTTCTTGCTCGGTTAATTTTAATTTGTACAAATATTACATAACGTAAAGGAAATTTAACAACACTTCTTCAATGCCTACCTTTCACCAGCACGCGGTGCATCGTGCTTACAAACTTGGTGCTTACAAACTTGTGTGCTTGTTTTAAACAGTGCGAGGACACTGTTGGTTATGAACAACTATTCAAGAGATGCACGCCAGGTAGCGCATTCTTGGTACCTATACCCAGCAACAGAGTTCAGTAAGCTGAAGATATCATAATATCTGGCTGTTGTATGACGCCACACACGGTTAAAATTACACTTTGTGCTTCACATCGCGCTCTGACGTTTCGACTTCGCGTCAATGATACCACTCACTCACCGCAAGGCTTAAGTCAAAGTAGCCCTGTGAAGTAAGGAAACACAAATTTAAGTCATAATTTAAATCTAAACTGTCCTTAAAAGGGCTGATGGAGAACAAAGATGAACATCTCTTTGTGATGTACTTCAAAGATTTTCTTCTTCACACCATAAGTCAGTTGAAAAGACAGAACTAATTTTATGAAATCCCAAAACAATTAAGTGTAAGGCAGAAGGCTGACCGCGCGGGCTGCTCGTTAAGTTTGTTGTTGGAAGTTCTTTTATCCTTTTTAACGCTGTCTGCAGAACAACAGTTTAAATAAGAGTCGTCACCACAGCAAGGCGAGCACAGCGGCGGCGCCGGGCGCGCCGGCTGGCGCGGGCGGAATCGACAACATTCCTTCAACGCGAGTAAGCAGAACAGCCACTGTGGCACGAACGACAGCACTTGCGGACCAAAAACCTGTTCTGTGTAGTTTACACGCGCTGAATTCTGAAAAAACAATATGCAACGTATACGTACATACATATCGCTGTTGCCTTTTTGCATATTTAGAGCCTAGCTGCAGCTGAATTAGTCTGCTTGGCAACGAACACACGCAGTACTTAAACAATAAAATAAAGTTACTGTGTTTTGAAGAGCACCCTAACATTTTTAATGGTAACAAGGTGTTCTATCTTAGTTCTCAGGGGTGGCGACCCATCTGTATCCTGGTTCTCAGTCGAGGATAGATTTAGTTGTCTATGGATCGCTGCATTCACTTACCTTCAGGTGGACTGTGTGTTGGTAGGTTACCCTTTCTTTGTGGAGAAGGCTTTGGATTTGGAGCAAAGAATAGGCCGCACCAATACTCCAGTGAGTGTTGGCGAATTTCATAAGTCGCGTTGCCTTAATATTTTTGAAATTTTTGTTCTCAGTCATGCAGGTTTTGCATCAAAAGGCACCTTTTTAACTTTTTTTCACTATGTTAGGAGTCACAGGTCACCGGCCTTCATTTATTTAATTTATTGAAGTCGTGTTGCCATATTCCAACTTGGCAGTCCATGTAATTAATTAAATATTATCATTACGAATCGTTGATTTACGCTTACTAATTAACATTGATTTTTTCATTAATCATAACATATTGGCGTGTCCGTGTAAGAGCAGCGTAAAGGTGGTTCCACACTTGTGTCGTTTTACCGAACATTATCCCGTAACTGTATCAGAAACACGTGTCAGTACCGATGGCGTCTTTTGTTACGCGGACAATTGTTATAAGCTGCAGTTACGCTTTAATCCATTCCGAACACTGGAAGGAACTGTTGGACACACAGGACAATGTACGGAGTTCCGACCTACGAGCTAGTGCGAACGCTGGCCTGTGTACTGTTACACATCTACGGGCCGATCCATCGAGAGTCGGTTTTTTTCAAAGGATTTTGCTATTGTCTGCGTGACCAGGAGACGTCTACACTTAAGTTTTTTTTATAGGATAGGGTGACAAACGAGCACACAGTCCACCAGATGGTAAGTGGTTGCTGCGGAACATAGACATCTACATCTATCCCCTATTACGAATTAAAATGCAGATGCGTTGTCACCCGTAAGGACTTAGATGGAATACCTCATTTCCAGTAAAAAGGGTCTCCGGTTCTCTACACTCACCATCGAAACACAGCAGCATTAAGCTACTATATGACGCTGGTGTTCTGTGAGAGCGTGGTCCTTCCCCGGTCGAGCCGTGCTACAACATTCGTGCTACAGCTATACTACTAATATAACTGCAGCAAGACTCTACCACGTAAAAAAAACGTTCATGACACGCGTCAAAGTACGCCAGATGACACCAGATAAAGTATCGGGTCATGTCGTGACATGTCTTGGTACTCCCCCGCCCACACCTCACCGCTTCGCAGCTCTTTTTTCTTCTTTATTTTCAGCACAAAGTAATTATAAAGTACAGACAAGTCGAATTTAAATTTACTTCCGACATTACTTCTGCAGACGACATATCTCCCTGGTGGTTGGTGCTTGAATGACAGCTTGATAGCACGTAGGTTTAGATCGACACCATGCGCCTATACTTGTAACATTTCATCGTACATGGTTTGTGACCGTGTCAGTACAACACAGACCGTCCACATAAGGCATAACATGTTCTGTACAATGCCACGTAGTCCGGTCCGATTTCATGTCACAAGTGTGGCGCACCTTAAGATAATCTACCTCATCATCCCGTGGATGTCGCAAGAGCCAACAGAGGGAAATTAAACTAAAAATTGGCCTCTCCCTGACAGTAACTCCAAATAATACTAAGCTGCGGTCGCCAACCAGCCACCCAGCATGGGGATATGTCGATAATTATAAATATATCAGTATCGGAGTTTTATATATGAGTTTATTTATCGATATATCGAAAACCCAACAGATCAATAAATCATACAAAATATCAACAGTCATATCAGTTGGAATGATCAGTTAAACGGACTGTGTGTGTCGTTCATTAGAGTATACATAAGCAAACCATCAGTCATGCTTATGTATGCTCTAAGTTTGCATTGAAATCGGGCCGGGGCAGCGCTAAGCGGTTCGCTGGCAAAGCATCTTTGTAATGAGCACGAGGGTCGACCGCGCTGACTGGTATAAGTATAAGTAAGGTTGCGCTCTTCACATTTTCTTTATGTCGTGGCAGAATATTGAAGTATACTAAGTCATTTGACAAATATGTTACTTGTATTTCGGTTAGAATTTTAGCTAAAATGATTATATGTATAAACTTTACGATTTATTTTAATAGAAGGTTGGAAAACTTCTTTTTTTGAGTTGTGGTGGCAACGTTTAACTTTGATATCCTTGTAAATACATTTCGAAAGCAATTTGCAGATGTACTATTGATAAAATCTATTTTAAACCCTTACAGACGTTGCATGGCTAGAACAGAGTCCATCATCAGAACATGTCTACGGTACTTACCACATTACTGGACTGTCATCAAAATGACATAAGCCCGTCAAAGAATAGTGTATTTCTAGTACATAAGTGTGCCAAATTTCAGCGTTATTGGAGTCAGCAAATGCTCAATAATTTATTATAAATGAGCCTAAAAGACACACGAAGCAAGCAAGAACTTGTAAAAAGGACAGATGATTCGAAGTTAACGATTTGACTTCCTATGAATGTGTGTGCAGTGTTTTGTGGACTTACGACCAATAATGTTTTTATACGTGGTAGCGCTGCAGCTATATTATAGTTGTGGTTCTTGAACTATTATTTATTCCGTGGTTGTGGTACGACGGAGTCAACTCGACCGAGGCAGGACCACGCTCTCACAGAATACCAGCATCAAATGGGAGCTTAATGCTGCTGTGTTTCGTATGGTGAGTGTAGAGAACCGGAGATCCCTTTCACTGGAAACGAGGCATTCCATGCTAGTCCTCAGCCTTGACAACACATCTGCATTTTAATTTTTTATTGAAGACAGATGTAAATGTCCATGGGTCACAGGATCTACTTATCATCAGGTGGAATGTGTTTATTTGTTGCCCTTATTCTATAAAAAATCATAAAAACAATTTTAACAATCATGTACGTATAACAAATTATCGGCTTTCAAAACTCAGTCAGTAAGATTTTGGTTTCGATACGTCGATGTTCATGGCGGTGCCCTTTTTTATCTTCCGCTTAGATACAACTTGTAGGACCCATATTCTTATCGACAAGCGATTCTTTTCTCCAAGTTTTACCTACATTAGCGATAACATATCACGTGATCATGCTAAAGTGCTATATTCAATACATAAGAGAATAATTTGTGGAGCTTATTGTTTTTTAAGAGGATTTGTAATAGGCACTTTGTGTGCCGATTGGAGTTTGAGTAATAGAATGTTGAATAAGACACTAAAAGTTACAATTTATATTGTTTGAAAAAAATAAAGTAAAGTTCCAGCCTATATACGTCACACTACTGGGCACAGGCCTCCCCTCATTTCTGAGAGGGTGTATAGCAAGGAAGTGTCCGCCGCGCTGCCCCAATGCGTGTTGGCGAACTTCACATGTCTTCGAAATTTTAGAATATTTTTTTCTATTCCTCAGACATGCAGGTTTCCTCACGATGTTTACCTTCACCGCCGAGCACATGGTAAATCAGCAGTTAAAATTGCAATTAACAATTCCATTGGTGCCGGCGGGGATCGAACCCGGGTTACCCGCGTTTTGTTATATTTACAACGAGCGTTAACCATCTGAGCTATCACGGCTCTGTTGATGACGTGCTATAGTTTCTAATGCTAAATTTCTTAAACCCAAAACTATCACGTAATAGGTCCCCAACTCAGCATAATGCTGCAAAAGGAACACTGGTTTTCAGTAGAAGCCTTATGACTTCACTGACAAGTCGGTGTGAGATGCTCTAATAACGAGTTACAGAGTTATTAATATTTACGAGTTGGAGGTAGTATATGTAGGTGCCTTTAATTAAGAAGCAACGCTCGTAAGGAGGGTCAAATTTAACCAACGTTTCCCTCGCTTCTATATAGAGAACAATTTGTGGACCTATATATTTAATTATACTAAACTATGTATTAATGGAACTATATAGTTCCATTGCTTGATAGCTCAAACTTTAATTAAATAAGATCTACACTTTAGAAATTAAAGACATGGTCTCATAGGTACACTCTCATGAATAATTTAATCACCATCAGAATGCTATATCTAGTAATTTCTTGTTACAGCCTCTCAAAAGTCCAGTGCTGAACAAACACCTACTCCGTAGATTGACTCATAGCGAGGATATTTGGCGCATGTTATTAGAAAGATTCTTCCGCCCATCTCGTTCTTTATTTCCCTCTGTCGCCTCCTACGAGAACTAATGCTAAAGTAATTAATCCGACGAAATTGTAAAGCATCTGCAAGTAGAAGTGTCTTTAATATTTTATAAATTTCATTTTCGTCTCATCATTTCGTAAGTAGACGTGAGTCTCTTCTATTAAAGAGAACATTTGTTGTTGATTAGCGCTGGGAGTACCACAGTATCAGTCATAAACATCGATATACCAAGGTACAATCAATTTATACCTTTGGTGCTTACCACCTGCTCGTCGGAGTCATAAAATATTTTTGAGATTTTTCGTCGAATCCTTGATGGTGTGATAGACCTTTCTTACGCCATCTCCACGTGACACATTTTCCAAAAATTTCTTTAAAAATTAATATGCAGGAAATATTAACCTATCGGTTGTTATTAATAGAATTTGAATATGCAAATATGTTTGACACGCGTATATCATATTAGATACAGTTACGCAAGCTTAAAGGTTAAAACAGTAATTAAAATACCCCATCTGCGTAAAAAAGTTTACTGAAAACTTGTACACCTTATGTATAATTAACTATATTATAATTATATATACATTCCCACAACGACATACATACATACTTCCTCTCGAAAAACCTTTTCTTCTGGCCGTTGGGCAGTAATAAAATGCGAGTGGTAAAACTGTGAAAGCATCGTCTGCGTACCACTTGTAGAGCCTTGGCGTAACAGGTGCAGTAAGGAGGGCTTTCTCCTCAAAGTCTTCCATGAATATATCGGCGACAATGGGAGATACAGGTGAGCCCATCGCAACACCATCTACTTGCTTGTAAAACTCTTCCTTCCACAATAGATAGCCAGATGTAAGGCAATGTCAGAGTAGTACTGCATATTCTGCTGGCATGATATTTTCCTCTAGTTTCCTAGTTATAATTGAGATGTAAAGAAAGTTCTTTAACATGCTGAAGAATTTTGTTATATATTTTTACACACATATGTAGACAGCTCTTATTATACTTAGATAGTTTAGGAAGTGTGTCGATTACAAGTTTTTCATGGTGTCTATGGCTTCGAGAAGATATACCTCTTGCTTTAGTAAACGTATAGCTGTGTTGTTTAACGAACAAACCAATATCATATATGTAGAGCGAGAGCAATATCAATAACTTACGGTTTTTGAATAAAGGTGTACATGAATGAAATGGAGCTTTAAGAGTTTATGCTTCTAAACATTTTTAACTTCCCATTACAAAATTTTAAAAAACAGGGAAGTTATTGGTTTCACCCCGATTTCGAAAATCGAGTTTTCATCAGATCTCGACATTTTGAAATCCCAGGAAGCTATTCTGACCAATTTCACGTGAACGTTCGTACGGATGTTTGTATGTATGTTTGTATTTTTGAACGTCTTAATCGATTGAGATGCAGTTTCTAAAGATCTCAATGTGGAATAGATTTGGTGATAATATGAACTGATTCGGACGAGTATATTTTGAGAAATCTCAGAAATAAAATTTTTAAAAACTTTTTTTTTAGAATGACTTTTAAACGGCTTTACCGATCAATTTCTTAAACTAATCAGCTCTTAATACCAAAAAATGACGTCGAATGCCGTTTGAAAAATAAAAATCAGTTCATTCGTTCGTAAGATTTCGAAGGAGAAAGAATAAAAAAAAAACGAGATTTCACAACATAATTCACTTTAAATTAGCGGGAAGTTCCAGGAATGGCCTGCAGGGTCAACCAATTTTTTTGAGTGATAAATGTTTTGTTTAATTACGAACCATTTCCCCAGATAATTAACATGTAACGCAGAATTGAAACTACATAAACATGATAAACCGAGAGGGCTATATTTATGTTAGTGACTTTTCTAGTATACCTTAAATCGTATACAAATTTATTTAGTCTATCTCACACTGATTTAATATGAGCCTCCCAATTAAGGTTAGAAACCTTTTACAAAGCCAAGAAATTTAGTCTGCGTCGTTTCTTAAATTTTGGATCCGATCCGATGTGATATATGTCAAGCTTACTCGTTTTCAAATTATCAAACTTAGTATAATGCGTTTTGGTAAGATTAATTTTAAAATTATTTAGATTTAACCATTCTATTACCGATTTGATTGTGTCATTTATGTCAGATTCACGTTTTGTGAATGAATGTTTGCTTGGGTTAGTAACAATTGTTGTTGAAATATCGTCTAAAAACATAGTACGTTTAAATGTAGTTATATTTGGAATATAATTTGTATATTAAATAAAAAGCAAGGGCCTAAGAATACTTCCTCGTAGGACGTCAAAGTTGTTGTTCCCAAATTCTGAATGATAAGAAGTCATAATAATTTCTTATATTAACGCGAACACTACACATTGAAATAATACTAGTTTTTACGAATTTTATCGCGTATATTTAACTTT
>DWHP01007697.1:0-10842 GCA_018247895.1 Parnassius honrathi
GGCATTTTCTAAATAATTTGCATGCGAAATTTGGAAACGATTGTAACGTCAAAACACATCTCGTGTTGACATTTATTCGTGTGAATTGACATGTTAGTGACATTTTAGTGGCTACACGGGCTCCGCCCACTCTCCTGTTCTATTATATATGCATTATAGTATTCTATGTATTAAATCGTATCTAACAATCATATTGAACATATAAGTGATATAAAAAGCACATTATCAGAAAGATGAATTATTGTTAAACTTATTTTTTTTTAATCGATTAATTGCTTTTTTTACATTAAAAATGGTTTAATGGCTTATGGTGTAGATTCATCAAGTTCGTATGGATAGTTTTGCACAACGATTACCGCACCATAACTTTTGAAAATATCAATTTTTCAACTCAATCTATCTTTTAATCTCTTCATCTATCATGTAGGAAGCCACGGAATGTAAATGACTGTTTAATTTTGTTTTTTTTTTAGTTACAATTAATGTTTAAGAAATTCCGAAATTTCGGGTGTTTGAGTAGCCTTGTAATAATATATTTTACTAAATACAGATACACTTTGACTCACTCTAGGCACAGCCGTCGTCGTGTGTGAGTTACTGTATTGTTTGTTTACAGCGGCTCGTGATGAAAAATATCGATCGGTGTAGAAATACAAAATATTCCAAAAACCAAATTTGATACACATATTTGACCAATGTAACATATTATTATTGTTTTTAAAATCACAGATTTTCGTTAACCCATGTATAGTTTCACTAAAAGTACATAGGATTTATATATAAATATACTTATACGTCTTGGACTTTATGGAGGACCTAAAGGTGTACTTCGGTATCCGCTACTGGAATTCCTCGAAGAGTAGAACTAGGTGTGGCGAGTTTGGCTACGTTTTATTAGTTATAATATTAAGATCTTACCTTCGGACTTTACAGAGTGACCTGTAGGTCACTCTTTCAAGGTTTAGTGAATACTAAAATACAATATTGGTTATGACTAGAACAAAAATTTTGAAAACGAAGTAAAGTTGATGTGACAAAAAATATTAACGAGTCGGTAAAAAGACTAGTTTTTACGACAATGCCGGCGTACAAATAAATTAAAATTAAAGTAATATTAAAGTTGATTTCTGATCGTTTTAAGATGAGTAGCTATAATTTACAATCTTGTGATTTTTGATTAAATAATGCGACAAGTACTTTTGACAGTCCTCTCTTGATGTTAACCTGACACTACCCAAAGAATTCTGAAAGGACCGAAACAGGTGAAAATCTTGAGGATGCAAGGTCAGGGCTATATATATGGTGGATGCATTAACACTTCCAAACCAAACTCTCTTAATTTTTGCTGAGTGGCCAAAAAATGTGTGTGGTCTGGCGTTATCGTGATGAAAGACAACTCCATTTCTATTGATCGATTCCAGCCGTTTTATCCTTAATTTCAAATCAGAGCTTGAGTCTCTCTCTTAGTTGTTGCCAGTAGAGATACAAATCGATGGTTTTTTCCAGTGATAAAAGCTCATAATAGTGGCGGATAAGAATATCCACTACCCCATTTCTTCCCGTGGGCGTTTAGAGGCGACAGAGGGAAATAGGCAGGAAATGGGCGGAAGCATCTTCCTCATAACAGCAGTTGTACCAAAAAAAGTACAGTGGCCAAACCGCTCACCAAGTGTGGCTGCTACGGCAATATACCCCCCATTATGAGAGTTACGAAGAGACAGTCTTCAATCCTTAGCGGCCGCGCTATTCCTGGCTATGGTGGTGACCATGGTAACGACGGAGCAGGGAGTGCTAAGAATCTCCGGTGGAAGTTTGGTTGCCACCTAAGATGACTCGACCTGGCAACATACAATGCACGCATCTTGAGGACTGACGAGAAGATCCCGGAGCTGGAAGAAGAGGTAGACAAGTTGCACCGGAATACTATAGAATTATCCGAGGTCCGAAAAGAGGGGGAAGACTCGGTAATTCTCGAATCAAACAACTTGTTCTATCACCGTGAGGGTGACCATATGTCCCAAGGAGGTGTCGGACAAGTCTCCCGTTAACAACGTTATGAAAATTACACCGGAGGTTCGTAAAAGGTGGTGGAAAACTGTTAGTTAAAGTACTTCAGAAGCTCTTTAATTCAGTCCTACTCAGTAGAACTACTCCGGAGACGTGGAGCGAGAGTGCGGTGGTCTTGTTCTTCAAGAAAGGCGACAACGCTCTCTTGAAAAACTACAGATCGATTTCCCTTCTGAGCCGCGTAATGGCTGAATCGCTGTAGGACCTAAGCTTTATGTTCAATGACCTAAATAATGTCTCCCAACGGATAGCTCTTAAGATTAACATAAACAAAACGAAAATCATGTGTAATGCCCATGTCACATTTATGCCGGTGGTTGTTGGGAGCACTAAGCTCGAAGTTGTTGACGAGTATGTTGGGACAAATAGTCCGAGTGGTCAAGTCCAATTTCGACCGAGAGGTCAATCGACGGATTCAGAAAGGCTGGGCAGCGTTCGGGAAATTACGAAATATCTTCTCGTCAGGTATACCTCCAAACCTGAAAACCAAATTGTACAACCAGTGCTTGTTGCCAGTGATGACTTATAGAACTAAGACGTGGTCCTTCACTGCTGGCCGTATGAGGACGCTCAAGCTCACTTAGCGAGCTATGGAGAGGGCTACTCCCGGGGTTTCTCTGCGTGATAAACTTAGAAATGAGGATATCCGCAGTAGAACCAGAGTGACCGACGTAGCCCAACGGATTAGTAACTGTGACTACCCGATAAGACATGCAGGAAGTCGATGGATGCATGTGGCTCATGACTGTGCATTGTAGCACACCTTGGGGGAGGCCTATGTTCAGCAGTGGACTTGTGAAGGGCTGTAATGATGATGATGATGATGCTAATCTGTATGCAAAAAGCTGGTAAGTCCTGGCCTGTAATATTTAATTATCTATACTTATGGGACAGTAATAATCAATACATATTTATGGGTTGGTTGTATATACAGCAATACGAATAATCTATAGATACACATGAAACTAAATAGTCCGTCCGTAATATCAAAATAACTGGCTTCTATTAACCCTCAATCCGAGGGTCAATCAGAACTCTGAGACTTTATTATTATAAATATTTTTGTATATAGGAACGCATGCCCACTTGGCTCAAGGTTATCCTTAATTACTAAGGCGGCTTTCATGTCCTCTATCGTGTGCCCGCGCTGGAACATTTTCTACAGATTGATGAGATTTCGATCCGTTAGACCCCAGGGTAGAAATATAGTACTATTCGTAGCGGAGAATATGTGAAATCTTTTGATTATTAATTTTAAGTAACCCTATTTTTTTATTAACAGGCTTTAGAAACTCATTATCATCATAGCCTATATACAGCTGATCATAGGCCTCCCTCTTGATTGTCTCATAAAGGAGGCTTTTGTCATCGGTACCACACTTGGCAAACGGGTAGGAAACCGCAGCTTTTTATTATTTATAGCTATTATCAGGAAGGTGATGCTGCGCATCTCCTCCCTCTACAGTCTTAGGGTGATATGTGGTAGTGGATATTCTTACATCACCACTAGACATCTTGACGCTTGACGGCTCTTTGTCGCAGTTGCTTATCAATGAGTGTACAGCTCTGAGGGCCGCGGGTTCGAATACCGCACGTAACAAGTATTTGTATGGCCTACAAATAACTGTTCCAGTTCTGGATGCTTGTTCTTGTCTAATTAACGTGTGTAAGCAGCCTCCACGATACAGGAGAAATAGTCCTAGTGTGGGGATAGCGTTTTATAAAAGGAAATAAAAATAAAATAAAACATCATCATCACAGCCATTCACATTTTCACTGCTGAAAATATATAGGCCTTCCCCAATGAATGCCATAAAGACGGTCCTGACCCACCTGCAACCATCGACTTTCTGCATTCACTTTCAACGGAGACTAGAAAACTGCCCAAGATAGAATAAAGTGCATAAGTGTACACAGGTGCAATCTCAATTCCGTCACTTTCTTAGTCTGATGAGTAATCAGCCGCAGAGACGGCTTTATTTGCTTTCCGAGTTACGGGAATAAAACAACTCGATCTTCTGCAACTACAAAAAATTTCTTTACAATAAAACCAAGGGACTAATTTTGGCCTCATGTTCAGCACTCGCTTACAAGTACTGGACCAATGAGACAGTCATTGGTGCATTAGTGATTCTCTCATTCTTTGCATAAAACTGAATATTTTAGATTTTCAATTTTGCGATATTTTCAGCTTTTACTATAAAGTTCCTTGGAGGAATTAATATTCTTAATTTGTCTTTAATCCCATAATGCTCAAAGCAATATCACAAGCAATATAAAGTGGGAGATGTCTTGTATCGCGACGGCCAATCTGCATGGCATTTGTCGATAAGGAGAATCCTCCCAGCTTTAGTGTGATCACAAAGCTTAACTTAAGAAGGACTGACACCGTTATAAATTCTAAGCCACTAAAATCTGAGCTCCTGGCATATTTTATAAATAAATATGAAATAGATATTATTTGAATTTTGTTTTGCATTTTTGTAAAGGCACTTTATAATTTTAATATACACCATTTACACCTTACAATTTAATATAATAATATGCTTATAAGTATATTAAATTGTAAGGTGTAAATGGGTGTTTGTCTAAAGATAACATATTCTTTCTATAAATGCCAATTTCATCTGATGATTTCTTCTTGTTGGCGAACGAACCTCTGGCGAGTGGTAAATTTCAAATTCAAAAAACAGAGACATTATCGCTATAAATTATTCACTCTGATACGCGTGGTAAGCATCAGCAAATTTTCCAGGCCATGTTTCCTATACTACGCTATCTTGAAAAGGTCTGTTTCTAGTGGTGAATTAAGAAAGAAAAAGAGGCATTAAAATGAAAAAAGAAGATATCGTTTTTTCTTCCCATCGAGTTAAAACAAATTATCCTAAGTTTATGCCGTGTAGTAGTGATGGAAGAGAATGCGTCCAGTGGATGTCGTAAGAGGTGACGTAGGCAAATGTAACAGGGGATGGGCGGCATCATCTTCCTGATATCAATTCGAAATAGTAAAAAACCGCAAATGGCGTGCAACTTTGGCAAGTAGAGAGATATGAGCCACTCTACATTTGATAGAATGTCATGAATAAAATTGATTTTAATTTAATAAAAAACTGCCTTTTGTTAGCTCAGGAAGTTATTTTTCATCCGAAAAATTCGGAGATTTTTTTATTAAAAAAAAAACTAAAAATTCATAAATTAAAAATGGTCCCCGATTACATTAAATCTAAATAACGCCAGATTAATAGATCCTTCCCATGTATTAAAGAAACTGTTTAAGCTTTTGTTACAAATTTAAATCAACTTATATCGATAAATATAAATATCATGATAACCTATCTCAAACAGTTTATAAAAACTTATTAATAATGTAGGAATTAAAAAACAAAACTGTAGATTCTATTCGTATCGCCAACAAATCACATACAGAATATCACTATATAAAAATATTGAGATCTATTTTAATTGTGAATGTTTTCAATCATTTTGTAATCATATTTAAGGTCATTAACTTATTCACAAAATATATTAATCAAGGGATGGAAGGCGATGTCACGTGCCAAGTATAAATCTGACACAACTGGTTATTTCGCCTACGCGGCTTCCAGATGTGGAGGATCATTCAACTTCCCTGTTGGATCTTCTGCAGACCTCTCATCCGGATGGATATCAGAGTTCCGTCCACACCCCTTTAGGCTCCTCGGACCATTGTCTTGTCCGGAGTGTGGTGCCACTCACGCTGAAATCGCGGTTGCACTCTGCAGGCTGTCGCCGTGCTTGGCACTACAAGTCAGCTAAGTGAGATGGGACGCGGTCTTTCTTTGCATCCTACCCTTGGGGTCGGGTTTGCTTCCCGCCGGACGATCCCAACTTTGTTGCTGATTCTCTCGCTGATGTGGTTCTTCAGGGTATGAAACGTTTTATTCCTCCATCTGTGGTGCCCATCGGAGGCAAATCTCAACCATAGTTTGGTCGCTTCTGTAAAATAGCATCATGCTACAAGCAGGAGTGCTACCAAGCCTGGGCTGACGTATCAACGTCCCGAGTTGTAAGCACCAGCTCTCTAAAAAAGAAGTATAATTTCGCTTCCAGGTCCTTCAAAAGAGTCATTGCCACGGCAAAATCAGAGCACATAGGCAGACTTGGCGAGAAACTAGTTCGCCTTTCTTCTGGAACGCGTGCATTCTACCAAGATCGCCAAGGTTGCCCAGGAGAATTTCTGTCAGCCATCTCTTCCATCTCTGTACAGGGAGGACTCCTTGTTCTCCAAAACAATTGAGTCCATTGTAAACTTCTAGCTCACGAGGTACCTTGAGGATCACCAGCTGATTAGTGATCACCAATACGGTTTTCGTCGTGGTCGATCAGATGGTGATCTTCTGGTCTACCCGAATCACAGATGGGCCGAGAAATTGTGCAGTCGAATCACCAGCATTCTTGCAGATCGAAGCATCAAAGTCATTGTAGATGGGGCAAGCTCCAATTACAAGCCTATTAATGCTGGTGTTCCACAAGACTGCGTGCTGTCACCAACGCTGTTTCTTCTGCATATCAATGATATGTTGTAAACCGGCAAAATTCATTGCTATGCAGATCCAGACCGGCCATGACAATATTTCTCGGGAAAACGTCTCCGAGTACCGGGATAAACTTGTGTCTGAAGTCGAGACTTTGCTGAACAAAGTCTCGGAATGGGGGCGACTAAATCTAGTCCAGTTTAATTCTCAGAAGACACGAGTTTGCGCGTTAACCGCTAAAAAGAACCCCTTTGTCGTATCCCCTCAGTTTCAGGGCACTCCCTTTGTTGCCTCAGCCAGTGTCGGAATCCTCAGCGTCGACATATCGAGTACTAAACTACACTTCAGTTTAGTGGTCACTTGGAAGAGAAGGCCAAACTGGCCTCTAAAAAGCTTGGTGTGCTCAGCAGAGCGGGACAGTATTTCATGCCGGCACACCGCCTGTAACTTTACAAGGCGCAGGTTCGCACATGGAATACTGTTCCCATCTCTGGCTTGGGTCTCTCTAGTGCCAGCTTCTTCCACTTGACCGCACCCAGCGCAGAGCGGCGCGAATCGTTGACGACCGAGTGCTTACCGATCGGCTCGATTCACTGGCGCTGCGAATTGATGTCGCATTTCTTTGCGTATTTATCCAATCTATCACAGGGAGTGCTCTGAGTAATTGTTCGTAATAATCTCAGCCGCCTAATTTCATGAACGCACTACGTGGCAAACATCCCGATACCATACCATCTATCATCATCTGGATGCTTGGCGGTCCACCACTGTACGTTTCACTAGGAGTTTTCTTTCGCGTACGACCTCTCTGTGGAATAGTTTACCACCGGCGGTTTTTCCGTACCGATACGACCTGGGGACCATCAAGAAAAGAGCTTACTCCTTTTTATAGGGCCGGCAACGCACCTGCGATTCCTCTAGTGTTGCGGATGTTTATGGGCGGCGTTTAGTCATTTAATATCAGTTGAACCGTATACTTGTTTGCCCCAAAAAATCATATTCATTAAATTTGCTATCGATCGACGCAAGCAGCCTAATAACAAATTTGTACTATTTTGATTTGATTTCATACGGTACGTATGTATGTGTATAAAGAATTATATGTAATTATTTCAAAAATCTATAACAAGAGTTATATGTTCGCGGATATCGTCAATCTAAAAATAATGTATCATATACCTCCTGCCTCATCATCTTCACAGCCCGTAAAGATTCATTTATGCACATGGACTTTTCACTATAATACAGGGAGTATTTGCCTTCACGTCACGCTTGGTAAAGAGATTGATGACCATGGTTCCAGACGTCTCACACTTTTGACGCTGCTGTTCGTCGACAGTGTGGTACCATCTACGGGAAGTCATAATATTTTTCTAGCATTTCCCATACTTTACGACATTCACGGGACGAAAAATTGTAAACTTAACCAAGAAACCATGTACTCTGTAGTGCATTAAAATACATATCTTTTTTTTTAAATTAACGCACTGTCTCCATAGGATATTTAGCCGCTAGTAGCCCTAATGATTTCTAGTGAGACACAATTTCGAAGCTTCGATGAAGCGAAATTTTGAGTATGCCATATCGTCTTTTACTGACCACATTTTGTAGTCCAATGAATTCAGATTTTGAACCGGACGTGGGCTAGTTTTAAGCTTTTATGAAGTTGGAAAGGCTATTATCGGGCCGGGTTTGAATTAAATAGACTAAAATAATTTTTCGCCCAACAGCAGTGTTAATTATGAAAAGTCTATCACTGAGAGATTACACGTTTCGAAACAGTCTCTTGATAAACATAAGCCGAAGTGTTCACTCATTTTTTGCTTAAATCAGGTTTTGTTAATTGGTTTTTACTTAATTTTGATACTTTACTAAGACACCTTCTCTACCAAATAATGATTGATGCAGGATGATAATCACTTGGAACTTTACCAACAATTGCGAGGCTTCTTTAGAGCTCTAAAGATACACTTTGTTATTATGTTTTTTTTAGTGCTTTTCAGTCGCAAATAAAATTTCATCTGTAGTAATTTCTGCGATTCCCGCGGACAGGGTCCTAGAGAGGCTCTTCATCACACGCTAATATATAATTTCTTTTACTAACGGATTTCACCGGTTTTGACAGTGTTCACAGCCCGTCTAGTCCCCAGTCAGCCGCGATATTTTATAGCCTTTAGCCGAGGAATTGGTGGTGTGACTCTCGGTAGTGCGATGCATAAACACATTACTGAATTACAGTTCATGTCTAGAGTTAAAAGCGAACTGACGGCTTGTATATCCACTTTGTTCAAAGTAATCACTGCTATTCTATTCTATTTTCTTTAATACCTTGCTTCATAATTATGAAATTATGTGTGGGTATTTTATGGTCTTTAACCGTGGAATTGGTAGTGTGACTCTCGGTAGTGCGATGCACAAACACATCACTGAATTACAGTTCATGTCTAGAGTTTAAAGTGAACTGACGGCTTCTATATCTACTTTCTTCAAAGTAATCACTGCCATTCTATTCTATTTTCTTTAATACCTTGCTTCATAATTACGATATTATGTGTGGATATTTTTTGGTCTTTAGCCATGGAATTGATAGTGTGAGTCTCAGTAGTGTGATGCACAAACACTTTACTGAATTACGGTTCATGTCTAGAGTTTAAAGCGAACTGACGGCTTCTATATCTACTTTGTTCAAAGTAATCACTGCCATTCTATTCTATTTTCTTTAATACCTTGCTTCATAATGTAATTAAACAATCACGGTGAAAATTAGAATTATGTGAAATGGCGGCAAATCGATCGATTTTTCTTACTTAATAAACGTTTGAATTCCTTTTTTTTTCTGTAACATTATTAATGGCCAGACTAGTAACATACGCTTTCCAGCAATGTAATATATAAACTGTGCATGTGTACAAAAAACAATGTTAATTTCGACCGTTCGACAAAGGAAAAATCTGTCTGTGGTTCTGCGTTATTACATCGTTTTAACATTATGAATCAAGCGAGCGCCTGTCCTCGATTGTGACTGAGGTTTGCTTAATAAATGTTGCATGATATTGTTTGCATTTGTATCGGGCAGACGGACGCCGGCTCTGATATCAGTTTAATATGATAATCCGCATGCAAACAACCGTCGGATTGCTGCCTAAATTATTTATGCACCCTGACCTGCGGGTGATAGCTTTAACGGGCACGCTTAACTGAAGTCTATACTGAGTTAAAGGTTATAAGCGTTTTACTAATTGTTTTTAATTAAAAGATATACCTAGCTATAAAAACTTATAATGAAAGAATATTTTAAGAAAATCTTATAATATTAATTGATTAATTAAAAAAATAATAATCTTAATGCAAACGATAAAGAGTTAAATAAAATACAACATTACCAGTAAAAGAATCACAGGTTTTAGTCACTTATTAAGAAACACACCAACATTATAATGCTTTGTCTAATGGCCCTTTCCCTAGTAGCCAGATACAGCGTTGCTCTACTATTTAGGATTTTGTAAAAATTATTATTATTTATTCATTATAAGTAGACGTAGGTGTCTTGAGGAGACTGCAACTGTTTAGCATTAAGCGTAAAAAAAATGTAAACAATCAAATAAATTGTTGCATTACTGAACCGCTATAAGGTTAATCTCTTTTTACGGTACGATGAAGTTACAAATAAGACAGTAATCTGATTAATAAGACTCGCTTTCAGATACTTATTATTGTTGTAACAGTGGCTGATATTTTTGCTACGTATTTTTGATATATCTTTAAATATTATAGTTATTTTCATTGGAGTAATTTACATGTACATTTTAACCTCAAGCATTAAGCCGGCTGCGTGTTTGTTTGCCACACTTACTAAATATTTGAATACCTTTATTGACATATAAGTTTAAAATAATAAGTTAGATATTAGATGTTTTTTGTAGTGCTATAAGTGTTCGCCTACGAAACTTACTGGTTGTTACCAAACCGTATCGGTCCTCGTCTATGATATTTACGTTCATAGCGTATATTCAATAGTTACACAGAGATTAAATTAAAAAAATAATAGCATTTACCATAATATGCTCCTTAATCTATGCTATTGCTAAACATGGTTGAACAAAGTTTGAAAGGTTAAATAACATCGTCGTATATTAATTTATTATATGATTACGTTTATTAATTAATTATCGAACACTTACGTGTTTCATTAATAAATTATTAGTTTACACCAGACGTAAAGTAAAGTTCAGCGCATTTGATAAAAATACATGCAACTTAG
>DWHP01007698.1:0-10842 GCA_018247895.1 Parnassius honrathi
GACATACTTTTTCGATTGCGTTGTAATAAGTAATTATTTTTCTAACAGACGTTTATATGTGAGTAAAATAACAAGTATTTGAGTTGGTTTTCGGAAGGAAGTTATTATGTGTAATTTTGGTTTTTGTGTAAGTTGTTGCATGAATTATATGTCTGTATATGTTTTTTATTATGTTGTATATGTGACTTATGGCTAACAGAAACATTACATAATAAGAATAAGCATACAAGTAAGTTCGGTAAAAGTAATAAATTAGAAAGCTTACATCGATAGTAAAAATCTAGTCATTTTTGCGTTTTAATTTTAGGAAATCTGATTCCGTTTTTACACGTTTTGTTGGCGAACCCTCTTCTATACGTAGAAATACCCTTCCATATGTACCCAGCAGAATTTAAATTTTTCTTGAGTAGCATATTCTCTAGCCAAATAAAATAATCTTCTGGTTTTAGTGCTGAGATTTTTCGAAATATAAATTGGGTTTTAGTTCCTCCAATTTCCTGGTGTTCAGTGTTCAGTTTGTTGTGCTTCTTTTCCTTATTGAATGTTTTAACTGATTTAACTAAACTTTCTTTGACTAGAATTGATGTAAATTCAACAGTTATCGACTTATTCGTGGTCTTAGAATTAGTACGAAAGACGTCTTTGATATCAGATGGTTGAATTGGGGTCTTAGTAACCTGTTCTAAGAATGAGATTTAACAAGTCTTTTTTTGTTCCTAAATTATTTTGGGGTATAATTCGAATTTCCAGGCTATTGTTGCCGGTTTGGCACTCTAGCTGATCTATTTTAGCTTCCAATAATCGAATATAATTCTTATCTTCTTTTATGTTTTCTTCTATCTTTTGCATCTTATCTATAATTTCATCATATTTCTTTGATGTAAAGTCCACCGATTCTTTCAGTTCAATATTCTGTTCTTTTATTTCCTTCATAGTAACTTTTAAATCCTTAAACATGCTCAGTATTTCGTTTTTGAAAGTCGACATATCCGAATTTTCATCTGCTTCCTCTCTTCTCCTTTTACTGCGCTGAGAAACGTAAGTCACTTCGACTTCTGTGTCATCTGTCATATTTAAGTTTGGTTCTGATTGACAAAGGGATTGAGAGGTGTTCACATTAAAAACAGGCGTCTTTGGAGGCGTTCTTTTTAGTGGCATTATTGAATAAACAATAGGATGATAGTTCAATTCTTATGTAATAAATATCTAAAGGTCGCAATGGTATTATTGCAACAATAAGCAACTAGGCGCTTGATATTTACGTTTCGTATTGCTTTTTTATTTTTATAGGCGTTGTAAAAAATAATATCAATGTAGGTAAGTCAAAGTAACCAGTTGATAACACGGTAGCTAGTTCCAAATTCCTCACACTGTATTTTAGCTATTAATGATAAGAAAAGTTGATAATAATAACTTTTAATGCACTTTTCAGTTCACTTTACACTTCTATAAATGGTTTCGTTCACTTTTCCGTTAAAATGTGCACTTTAGACTGTTTTTCGTTACTTTTAAAGCGGAGTGATATGAACTGCGTCTGCTCAACTTGACGGCGCGCGGGAAGGGAAATCTGATTTTCTGATTTTTTTATAGCCCTAGTTCCACTAGATCTCTTCTTCAATACAAGCTGTATTGAAGTTGCGTAAGTTCCTCCGCATATATTTGGAAGTCTATCTATTGCGTATATGCTGTCAAATCGGCTGAAGACTGCAGTTTTATTTCCCGTCTAACAGCCATTAGATAAGGAGTGAGATTGAAGAGATTTTGGGTTCTACTGCAATAGTTCTTATGGAACTTAGCTCCAAACGCATGAAGAGTTTCCAGGAGCTTTTCATTCATATCGTCCACTGTATTGCAGTCTTCTAGATACTGAAAACGATTTTGTAACTCGAGCTGAAAGTTTTCAGGGCTTTAGATTACAAACACGAGGAGCACGAGGGGGATGGAGCGTTGACTTCATTAGACGTGATCTCTCCATCCTAACGTTTAGCTGTGTTTCTCACCATTAGATGATCGGTACCAGTTTTCACCCTCACGATCACTGAGACATGAGTAGATACATTATTATATTTTATTATGTTTGACTGACACCTAATTTTTGCTTAGAAATAAATCAGTTACGTTGAACAACACAGCCGCTCCAAAAGATTATATGTCATCTTCAAAGGAAAATCAAAGAGCGAAAATCAGATTTTCAGAATAATAAATTGATTATATGTCCTATTCGAAGATCGAAGGCGAATGCAATTTGCCGTCCGGGGTCGGTGGCTCCAGCTTACATGCCAGTAGTTGAATCCTACTTACACTTAATATTGATACAAATACATTCAGTCATGTTCATCATCAATTCCAGTCTAACCAACATATTATAACCAAACCCCAACCTAGAAGCTGTAAACGAGTATGTCTTCCGGCTTAAAACCAAAATAATTAATTAGATGTATTTTTCAAATACGCCTTATTACTACATTCCTTTTTTACTTACATAATTCCAAAATGTTTATTATTTGCTTTTTATTATTATTATTATGACGGCGCATGCGCTGTTGCACCCGCGCCGCAGCGCCTCTGTAGCTAGTTAGAATTATTTTAAACAACACGTGCCCCGATCAGGGCATCACTCCATTTCCTCCACCGCCCCACTGCTCAGCTCGGCTTGTTTTGCAACGAG
Organism: Parnassius honrathi; assembly: GCA_018247895.1. Taxonomy (NCBI): domain Eukaryota; kingdom Metazoa; phylum Arthropoda; class Insecta; order Lepidoptera; family Papilionidae; genus Parnassius; species Parnassius honrathi. The sequence goes on from DWHP01007698.1 coordinate 2,669, forward strand.
TATAAAGCGACCGCGCAGCGGCAGAGCGGGCAGTCTTGGCTCTGGCGTGGCACGGTGCGCTCGTTGCACTCTGCTACCAGCTCATCCTCGACTCTTCTCAAGACAATTTATAGTTGATTAGTTCTGTTCATATCAATGTATTCTGTATACGTTATAATTGTATGAAATGATATATTGTAAATTAATTCTATTTAAAAGAAATGTCCCGCTGGGTTTCTTGCTGGTTCTTCCTAGGAAAGATGTTTCCTTTGAACCAGTGGTAGAAGTACTATACTGAATAAAAACGATTCTTTTCTATTCTGAAAGCTTTTCTATAATAACCTGATAACATTGATTCTCCGATCAGCAAGAAAACTGGTGACCCAAGTGCACAACTTCTCGGGAAGCCCATAGGAAGGAAGCCTTGTTAGAAGTGCTTTATGCCAAATCCGATCGAAGACCTTCGCTATGTCCAAACTAAAGGTAAACACCTCTCTCCTGGACTCCACTACCTCCATCCATCTATGTGTCAGGTAGGTAGTACGTCAAGTATTTCATCCTCTTTGCTGACGTGCTCATTGGTGGTAAATCTCGTTCATGGTTCAACGCCAAGTGCGCTCGTGCTGAAAAGCACAAGCATATTGCGTACTTATCCTGGGTCGATGCTCGAGACAACAAAGCTCCGGATGTTAGCCTTAAGAAGAGAGCCTTTAACCAAGCGGCAAGCCAGTTTCGACCGCATTAAACGCATTGGGACGAAGCTCTATGTCAAACCATCTGGCAGTAGAGCTTTTTGGTCTCTCGCCAAAGTGGTCGAGACAAACATCTGTCGGTCTACACTACCTCCTCTAATAAAACCAGATGACTCACGGGTGCATGCTTCTAAGGAGAAAGCAGATTTATTTGCTTCTCTATTTGCTTGCGATTCGCATCTGGAAAGTAGCAACAGCGTACTATCTCAACTACCTCTCTACGGCACCTCTATGTCAGAGGTCCGTATCACCGACCTGGTGGTTCCTAAAATCTTGCAAAGTCTAGACATGAACTAAGGTAGTGGACCTGATGGTATACTGGCTATAGTGCTAAGGGTCTGTGCCCTGAGTTGTTTCCTGTGTTAACGCGCTTGTTTTGTCTCTCATTCAGGACTGTAATAGTGCCCAAATCTCGGAAGCTGGCCAATCCTGCCAACTAATGGCGAATTTCAATTAACTCAATACTTTGCAAGATTATTGAGCGTATATTAAACGCCCGCTTAATGGCATACCTAGAACAAAATGACCTCCTTAGTGACCGGAAATACCGGTTTCGGTGAAATCGGTCAGCTGGGGACGTTCTAGCGTATGTCACACACGTTTCGGGCGAGGCACTTGAGAACAGTGAGAAAGCACTTGCTGTTTCCCTTGATGTCTCGAAGGCTTTTGGTAGTTTGGCACGCTTACCTTTTGTGTAAGCTTCCAGCGTACTGCTTATCCTCTGGGGTGATTGAATGGGTAAAGGACTTTCTGAGTGAACGGTCTAAAGATACAAACAAGTACTAGGGCCAGTCGGGATCAAATCCAGTCAGAAAGAGAGGCTATGATTGAGGCTAACGCTCAGGCAGTCTCCAGATGGGGCGATGCCAATCTCGTGAGCTTTAATGCCTCCAAGACATAAGCGTGTCTTTCCACCGCAAAAAAGAACCTGCTCACACTGGCTCCTACTTTCCGGAATGTATCCTTGTAGTACACCAACCGCCTTCAGTTGTTAGGGGTTGAATTTGCTCCAAACCTCAACTATGGACGGTTCATTGAGTCCAGAGTCAAAGCAGCTGTAAGGAAACTTGGTGTTCTTGCATGGATGCGGCGGTAATTCACGCCGAGACAGCTTCTTACCTTATATAAAGCGTAAGTCCAGTTGTGCATGGAGTACTGCTGTCACATATGGGCTTGTGCTGCAAAATGCCACCTGGCAGCGTTAGACTCAATGCGGAGACGTGCTATGAGGTTCATTGGTGAGCTTGATTTGGTTGAAACCAACCTTGTCAGCTACGAGCACAGGCGCAGAGTAGCCAGCTTTTCGGTATTCTATAGGATGCATTTCGGAGAGTATGCGCAGGAATTGCACGCTTTAATTCTTCCCTCTCTTTTCCATCGATATTCCCCGCATTAGAACCAAATGGTTTACTTCGACTTTCTTAATGCGTACAGGAAACAGTGAAATAATTTCCTGGCGTCTATCTTTCCGTCTGAATACAATCTGGACGTCTTCAATGCAAGAGTCAATAGGCATTTGTTACGCTAAGACAGTGCGATTTACCGTCTAATGCTGAATCACCACTTACCACCAGGTGGAGCTGTGATCAAGCACTGGCTTAATAAGTAAAAATAAAAGTAGGCCAGAAGATCGCCAACTGATCGAGCCCGACGAAAACCGTACTGGCGGTTACTAATAAGCTGGTGATTCTCAAGGTACCCGGCAGTTTATAATAGATTCCATTATTTTGAAGAACAATGAGGTGATAGCGATAGGCTTGTAGTTAGACGGATATGATCGGTCGCTTTTTTTAGGGATCGGGTGCACCGAAGTTGTCTTCCATGATTTTGGGACTACGTCTATGGAGTATACGTACGCTATGAGAAGGATGCCTTCAGACCCACTCGGCTCAATACTGAAATAAACGTGTTCCCAAAGGAATTCTTACTAGTTTTTCACCAATTCTGCCAATATTCTCTGGCGTTGCCTTAGCTTAGCACTTTTGAAGGGCCTAGAGGCGGAATTATACTTCCTTTTAAGAGCGCTGCTATTTACATCTCGAGATGTCGATGCGTGAGCCCAAGCCTGATAGCACTCTTGCTTATGGCATAATTCTTTAATACAGAAAAAAGCGCGCTTTGGGTTACTTTAAGGGACGCAGGGGGATGACGCTCGCCCAAAAATGAGAGGGAGAGTGTATAAAATTTAACTGCGCTCTGTAACATACCTAAATATACGGATAGGTACTTCATAATTTTTTCCAATTTTCCCTAAATTGCTATCTAAAATACTTAAACTGGATTTTATGTCATGTCGCGTGGCTCGGAAACGTGATATATGCGGGTAAAACCGCGGGCAAAGCTAGTAACAACTATAAATAGAAAGTCTATAGCCTGTATCTCTCACGATCCTGGCCCGGAATTCTGAGTATTGACGGAATACAGACATTGAAGTAATATGTACGTGCGTAAGTTTTTACTCACATGGATAAAAACCCACTCAAGATCCTACAATACATTTCATCTACAACTTTCTGCTTTTTTGCAATATTTGTACATTATATGTCTGATATTTGTAACAGTTATACTTATTAAAACCATTTCAAAGCTATCTAGTTGCTTTTTATACATCTTCTTAATTCAGTTTTTATTTTCTACCTAAGTTTTGGAACATTTATTCCGTAATTTAAGTGTCTTAAACTTATCAAAATATCTATTCGTTCAACATGTATAATTTTCATAACTATCTTTTTAACTTAGTTTTATTATTTGTATGTTGTATGTGTATTGTATTATTCCTTAAGTATATTAACTTTAAATTTGTTACTATATTGTGTATAAAATTACACTCGTATTTTTATTTACAGTAATTAAGGGTGTTAGTTTAAACTAAATTTACAATTACACTGTACTGTATGTAAGTAGTTTGTCTTGTATTTAAGCAGAAATTACTGGTTTGACTGAATTTCTTCAGATTTCTTGTAACACTCTTGATGTGGTTTATTGCTAGTACAAGACTAGACTAGGTCTAAAACCGAATTTTATCTGTTGTGAAGTGACAACCGAACCTACAGTCAATCTGATTGTGAGTGGCTACTAAAATCCAGGGACATCTGCATCTAATTTCAAGAAAACTTTGGCACACAGCATGTAATCGTACTGGGTTCTTACAAACGAAGTACCGGTGTATGCATAGCTGCTTACTTACCCAGACACCTAGGCACAAAAGCAGTCTTAACGCATAGTACTAGTTCAATATATTCTCAAACCCTTGAATTCAAATTTACGTTACATTAATTTACGTCACGACAAAAGGAACAAATACATGTACAGAAATAAATATTTTCTTTGTTATTCTAAGCACGCGAGCTGAAAAAATAGGACGCGTGAATTTAACTTATCTCATCCGTACGAACAAAACGGATATATTTCAAATCTTTATCGAGGCCTATGAGAAAATTTCATAAGGAGCACCTAATATGTATTGTTTTTTGCAAAATTATTTACTGTTCGTTTTCATTTGGAGTGAAGATTTAGTCCATCTGTTTCGAGCTAGTCATACGAATACAAATTTGTATACTATTCTTTGTTTGGAATTTTCTGCAACTATGTACTGCAATAGCCACTTAGCATCCGTGGACTGTAAGTTTACTTTCACGTTACTTCAGTTTAATAAATCACTCGATATATTTTTATTACATAAAATAATATTACTGACGATCAGTGTAATTTGTTTGATAGGGAAAATAGCAATAGCCATAACATACCATAGTACATCTTTTACATTTAGAACGAGATTTCCATCCATTCATAGACTCATTTAAAGTAAATAAACGTTATTGTTTTAAAGTGACTCTTTAAAATAAGGATATCCAAGAGGGCGTTGTATAGTTTATCAGAAATAAATTATTCAAATGCTATATATTAAGCTGGAACTTTAATTAAGTAGTTTCTAATTCGAGTGGAATAAGATATATTTTAAATACGACAAAGTAAGAGTAAGACTTTTAATTGAGTAATACGTTTTGATACAATAAAGAAACGCTGCACCGGATGGCAAGTGGATGTTGTGTTGTGGTTCATCACCTCACCTACATCTATTCTGGTGTAAGAATCAAACGTATATGCGTTCTTACCTCTGAGAACTAATGTGTAGTGCAGGTAAAAAGGGCCTTAAGCTGCTGTTTCAAATTGGTATCGATGAGAATATGGTCCTTCCCCGGTCGACATGACCCATTCCTGTTAAAACCATGCTGCATAATATAGCTGCGGCTCTGCCGCGTATAAAACCTATATCTTGCTGTTATTATTATTTTTCTGTATGTGACAAGATATTTTATATTCAGTGGTAAGCTACGTTTTCAAGTAAAATCATGTGTTATCAAAGTTGTAGCGCTTTATCAATGCTTTGGTATTATCATCATCATTACAGGACATTACTAGTCCATAGTGAAACAAATACCACCCCAAGGAATACCACATTGTACGATCTGGAGGCACCTGCATCAATCGACATCCTGCAACTCATGCCAGGTCGACACTACATCTATTGAGAGGCCACCATACACTTTGCTTACCGGTACAAGACTGCCACTCGAGATCATTTTTCATACCAATCGGTTATCGGTTCTTAAAGCTATATGGTTAGCCTATTGACACTACTATATTCTGATCCGTTGCACTATGTCGGTTGTTCTGTTTCTATTGCTGATATCCTAGTTACGAAATCTTTCTCGAAGGGAAAATTAGTTGTAACACAAATCGGTCGGCTCGACCGGGGTAAGACCACGCTCTCACAGAATACCAGCGTAAATCAGCAGCCTAAGAATGTTGTTTCGTATGATAAGTTTAGAGCACCGGAAACCCTTTTTACTGGAAATGAGGCATTCCATCTTAGTTCAGAGATGACAACACATCTGCATTTTTGGGTCTTAATCGAAGATAGATACAGATGTATATGAGCCACAGCATCCACTTAACATCAGGTGGACTGTGTGCTCGTTTCATGTCACCCTTATTCCATCTTCCAAAAAAATACTTCTTAACAACTTCGAGCGTAATATTTCTTACAACTTAATACAGAACTACAGCTTAGGTGTGAGATTACGTTATGTCAACTTACATGACATCAATGTTAGGTGGATATCACAAATAACGAATTTGCTAAGCTAAGTGCTATATTATGATTAATTAAATGGCAAACTGGAGTGTCGTACAAGTTAATCATTTTAAAAAAGTAAACCCACAAGTCATAATGACAATGACGAATATGATACCGTTTATATAACCATTATCGCCACAGTCAATTAACCTTTAACCCTTCAATCTCCATAAAAATCCCACGCAGCATCCCAGGGGGCATGCGCCCCGGCAAATCCCAAACGTTCGCATGCGACCGCACCCACCCGCAGTATTTAAAGCCATTAAAACTTATATTTAGAGACTACTTTTCTATGAAGAAATTTGGCATAATAAACTCTATACAAAATTCTCTATGTAAAAGTTAGGTTTTACTTCATTACAAAAATACAATTGCATTTTGATAACAAGAAAAAAAATACCAACGAATATCAGCAGCGTGAAAATCACACTTATTTCAATATATATTACTCGAAATTATCGACGCAAAAAGATACATTATATTCACACAAAAACTTTCTTTACAATTTTATAATAAAACACTATGCTAAAACACTAATAAAATACTACAAAAATCCAAAAATCAACACAATAACATTCACACGAAAATGGCGAATATAATGAACGTAGGTTATAAATAAATATCCGTAGGATAACTGTTTTTTATTGCCTACAGGATAGAAATTTTTATATTGATTCTATACTGCCAAACTTCTTCATAAAAAAGTGGTCTCTAAATATGTTTTAATGGTTTAAATTGCTGTGGTTGTGCACGGTCGAGTCCGAACGCTTGAATTTTGACGGAATAGCGCCGCGGTTGAATTCGACCGCTAAGAGATGTAAGGGTTAATTAGGCACGCGGGGTCGCCACGACCCTAAGTGGTCTTCAAGTTAAGTTATTTTTTAGCTATTGAAGCTGGCAACCCGAATTTTTTGCTAGCTTCCTAACTCATTAGTCTGACCTCAATTCAGTATCAACTGCGCCGCGGAGTTGATCGCATGCACTGCACGGAGGGGCCTGGGGTCGCGCGATTAATAGTGTAGTTCGAATTTAAATATTTATATATTATGATTTTAAACATTTTTTTCACCTTATCTTCTCTGATCTGATCTGCTTTTGGCTTTTTTTCGATTGTTGGCAATGTCCAGAGTTCTACGTTCGTCGCATTTAAATTTTATGGATTTGTGAGCAATTGATGGGTCTGGGATAGATTTTTCTGAGACACAATGTCAGCAAAACGTTTTTTACTTATCCTACGTTGTTTGCATTTTGACGACGCTATTTCTCAGCAATCTAGACTAAATGTAGATAAACTGGCCCCGAACCGTCAAGTTTGTGACATTCTAAATGAAAATATTAGAAAGCGCTAAACGGTGTCAGAATATATCACTGTGGATGTATAGCAGCCTGCGTTTAGAGGAAGATTTTCTGGATTGGTATATATGCTGAATCAGCCGAATAAATATGGAATAGAGCATTGTGCTTTGGTTGATGCTAAGACTGCCTGTCTCCATAAATTTGTAATTTACGTAGGGAAACAGCCAAACGGACCCTACAATATCCCTAATGACACATAAAATATATAAGTAAGACGAAATATTTCTATGGATAATTATTTCACTAGTATTGATTTAGTTAAGGACCTTCTAAAAGACAAATTGACAATAGTGGGTACGTTAAGAAAAAATAAAAAATAAATAACACAAGAATTTTTACCTGACAGATTTCGTGAAGTATTGCATAACACTCAACGGTATTTGGTTTTCATGACGACCTAACTTTGTGCTCCTATGTCTCAAAAAAATCTGTAGCTGTTGTAGTATGGTCGTCTATGCGCCATTATCACATCATAGCCGAGGGAAACTTGAAGAAGCCGGAGATGATTTTATTCTATAATAAAACGAAGGGTGGCGTAATTACTAATGACAAACTGTGCTCCACATATAACGTTGCTTGGCGGACAAAGAGTTGGCCTATGGTTATCTTTTTCATTTATTCAATGTGTCTGCTATAAATGCATTCGTTATTTACAACTTCAATAACAATGAGGCTACCATATACAGACGATTTTTTTAAAGATTAGCACGAGCAATAGTTCCGTCCCTGTCTAGCGCTTTGAAAAAACAATTATCAGAACCTGAAGCTGCGACTCCTTCAACGTCTAACACAGGATTGTACATAGCAAAAAGAGGACGGTGCTACATTTTTCCACGACAAAGCGACATGAAAACGACCGCAAAGTGCAATAAGTGCAACAATTTTATCTGTGGCGATCATACAAAGAAAATTTGTGTTAATTGTTGAATTGTAATACAGTAGTACTT
>DWHP01007699.1:0-10842 GCA_018247895.1 Parnassius honrathi
TGTGGCGTACCTTGGGGGAGGCCTATGTTCAGCAGTGGACTTGTGAAGGGCTGTAATGATGATGATGATGATGACAGCTTCCATCAGAACACTCAAAGTTACATAAAATATTCATTAGCAATTTATTTTATTGTAGATGTATATGCAAAATACCCGTATGTTAACAGTTAACACATATCGATACGTACATTAATTGCACAACGTCCATAGTCAGCCTAATCGTGGAACGTGAGTCAAGCGCCACGATGTTGTTTTAACTGAGTTTTCTCCCTATGCACTTTACCTTTGTGGCGAATGTCATCGTCTGACGATTTATATTCAAAACGATACAAGGAAATTACATGCGGTAATTGCGGGATGAAAGACACGGGTTTATTTTTTTCTGTAAAAAATGTTTTGTGGAAAAGTAAAAATTATGCAATTAAATTATTTTACCAGCAAATCAACCGCACTGTACTACAAAATACAATAAGTATTTGTACGGCCTACAAATAGGTATCAGTCTTCTATTTCTCCTCCACTGTTTTTCATATATTTGTACGGTCGGGAGCTGCTTGCATCCGTCGGCTATCTGCTTTTATCGTCGATAACTGATGGAGAACGTTTGTTCTCATGACTCTTTGAGGCATACGGCTGGCCCATTGTCACTTCAGCTTACAGATCGGCAGGCCTATGTCAGTTTCTCTTGTTCTTCTACGAATATTCTCTTAACGGGTATTATCCGCAGAAGAATTATTCCCCTCACATCTCACGCGGTGTGACTTCGAGCTTCCTTAATACGTTCAGTAATGAAGGGCCACGTTTTGGCTCCGTAAATCATCACTGGCATCACGCATTTTAGTCTGAAGGATTTCAAGAATATCGGACAAAAATATTTGTCAAAATTATCTGAACCACACGATGGCAGTTTGATTCGAGCCGAGTTGGATTCTGCGCTTCGCCTCTTAATCGATGTTGGGCTTACCAATTGGACATTTGGTCCTAGGTACATATGAGTATAACAATTTCGAATATAGTGTTCCCAACAACTACCGGTATTGTTGTAACTTGAACGTTAAACATTTTTTTTCTAGAATACGGATGTGAAACGAGCACACAGTTCAATCGATAGTAACCAAATATTGTTGCCCATAGACATTTACCAACATTTATCCTCGATTAAGAATCAATATGCATGTGCATTGTCATCCCTGAGGACTAGGAATGCCTCGTTTCCATTAATAAAATGTTTGGTTCTCTACACTCACCACACGAAACACCGCAGCATTAAGCTGCTACTTTATACGGGTAGTCTGTGAGACCGTGGTCCTTCCCCTGTCGAGCCCACCCATTCGTGCTACAACCATATTATATCTGCAGCATGGCTCTGCCACGTTTTGCTTACTAAACTAATTGTGAACTATACATGTTTTAACACTTAACAGAAGGGAGTTAAACTATATTTACGTCCACATTTTCGATTACGAATCACCATTCCGGATTAAATAAGTATGATGCGTAACCTTTTACACATGTTAAATAAATATATAACCTATATAGACCTGTTAACTCAAAAACATGCAAACGTTTCAATTTAAAACAAAAAAGAGTTGTTTCCATATAAAACTCGTAAACAGTTTTTTCGCGTCAAATCTTCTTGTATATTTTTTATCGCTATGTAAAACAAGGAAATTGAAATTCATTACTAATAATTCTTTCCTCGCTGCATGGTGGATGCCGTCTGAAACACTGTCGCCTCATTTAATCGCCACGTTACATGCAAAGTGCATCTCTTACATGTAAAACAGTCCCGGCGGGTATTTAAATTTTCGCCTTTCCCCGTAATTCGTTGAGTGCAGACAAAGGCTTTGGTGGAAACACCGTTAATGTGTTACCTGATGCGTTTAACATACACCTCCATATGCACAAGTCAAAGAAAATTTTTACCACAATTAATTGTCTCTTACAAAGAATATAACTGAAAATTTTAAAAACACTAATACGTAACTACCTTACGGAGAAGTTTGTGAAACAGTCGAGTAGGTTGTTTATGGGCAGATGATAAATAAAAAATATATTTCTTATCATTATTTTAGTCCACATTAGAATTAGACTGTTTGCTTTTTCTTTTATAATGCGAACAGCAAATGAGTGGAATAATTTGCCGGCGTCTATTTTTCCGAGCGAATCCAATCTGGGCGTCTTCAAGGCGAGGGGGAATAAACTTTTGTTGCACTAAGACAGTGCGATCTACCACCTAGGGCTGCATTGCTACTTACCACCAGGTGGGATTGCGCTCAAGCACTGGCCTATAATAGGTAAAAAAAAACATGCGGTTATTAAGCACGCATAAGAACATTTTGGTCCGTCCTTGCTTTTCCGATCCAATTCCAATTTAAATTCCTAATTAAAACTAAACTAGTTAAAATAATGAAAACCGTATTAATATTATTATATTAATGACCTTAATTCAAGAGGTATTTGACGCCAATAGTACAGCTTTTACCGCATTGGCCATTATCAAATCTACGTCGGAGAATAATAGTCAAGGCTGCGATAAAAAAGAAAGGGCTGTGAAAGAACCGACGAAGAGTCAACAAACGAATATCCGACTTGTCAAAGTAAATCTCTGGCCGACAATACGAATGGCAATAAAATCCGCCGCCCATAGAGGGTCGAATTGGAGATTGCTAAGCTCGCTTCCCTTACTACGTGTTTAATAACGAATATTAGATGAATTTTCAATTATAGTTTTTTTATATAAAAATTTGCTAGGTACCTAAAAAACTGGAAAAGCCCCGGATTTCTTTTTTTAGTGTATCCAAATTAGTATTTTAATATAGATGACTCCAGATGCGTTGGCACCTCTGAGGACTAAGATGGCGTGCCTCACAATCTGTTTTACTGGCCCTTGAACCCATAACACAGCAGCGCACTCACTGCTATTTAACCGCAGAAGTAGGAAACGGATTGGTATCCACCCAGACCGACTCCTGAGAGTCCTTCCACCTAGAAAAAGTAGAAATGGCATTCAGTAATTTTTTATTTATTTCATATATATATTTTAAAAATAGATAGTAGTATAACAAATAGAGAGTAGAATAAACTCTATGCAAAATATTTACCTACATTGATATATATTATTGATATACATACACAAGATGGTTTTATAATTAAGAAATCTTTAGTTCTATTGTATTGGCATGTTGCCAATAAATAAAATATTTAGCCAACTGTTCACCATTCATAAGCCAACAGTAAAATAGTTAAAAAAGATACGGTTGACCCTACAGGCCACCCCTGCAACTTCCCGCTAATTTCAAATGCAAAGCGCTTCAAATTTCACCTGTCGCGACGTTTCTGAGGTCTTCAAGCTTTTACGACCTTTTTCGATTTTGATGCGGTTTGTGGCAATCGGCGCAAATTATTGAGTTTAAAAAAAAAACATTTATCACAAAAAAATGATTTGACGAAACTTTATCAACTTATTTTGAAAAAAAAAAAAACGCTTTTCGAGATTTCTTTCGACAACGGTATCTCTTGAACGAATCAACCGATTTTGATGCGAGTCACGGCAACAGACGTAGTTTTTTGATTAAAAGAGCTGATTGGATTATAGTATTGATCACTACAAGAACGTAGAAGTAATTACAAAAAACCTCTTTCTGAAAATTAAAATTACTCGAATTTTGGCTTTTTTCTCAGAATCTTATGCAGATTCGGTCTAATCTAAGTTCAGAGAAGCACTTTCACATGATGCAAAGTGCAAACCGCTTATGTTTACATACATACATATATATATACACACACACACACATACACACAAACACACACATACATACTTACAGATATACGGACATCATCAAAAAATAGCCAGGATCCTAGGACCTCAAAACATCGAGATCTGATGAGAACTCGGTTTTCAAAAACCGAGATGAAAACAATAACTTCCCGATTTTTTGAAAATCGTTGATTTTCCTAGAGATAAGTTAAATATATGTATTTATACTTCAAAAATTTTCATCAAAATCTTTTACTTTAAAAAATTTACCTACTACATGAGTTATTGTTATAAATCATTTAGTTTATTATACACTTTGGATAAAATCATATGAATCTAAATAAATAAGAAGAGGCCTATACCCAGGAGCGGGACGTAATCAGGCTGTAACTTTACTTTTTAATGATTTCTTATGTTCACACTACACTCTTGAATAAAACAAGTTTTCACGAATTTTATTGCACATATTTATTTATTTTGTACTCCCGACGTTTTGAGTACTTTACAGCACCACGAGGGGGACTCGTGGGATACGTCGAGTACGTTGGGAGTATAAAATAAGTACCGTTACAGTACCGTTTCAGCCTATTAAAGTCCATTGCTGAACATTTTCCACCCCATAGATTGCCTCATGGGAATCTCCCTTTGCCAAGCTTGGTAAGCGGGCTTACAACCGCAGTTTCGAATTTTTAGTCGTTATTAGGAAGACACTGCCGATCATCTCCTGATTTGTTTCCCTCTGTCACCTCTTATGGGATGATATAGAGTAGTGGATTCTTACATAGCCAATACACGGCACGGTACGGTAATAAGTCAATATACGCGATAAAATTCGTAAAAACTAGTTCTATTTACTTTTTGAATATAAAAATTATCGTTGGGTAACCAGTGGTTGCGATCAGTGGATTGAAAGCTCAGAAAGTGTCCACATCGTACTGTTTTTGAGAGTATCCAGTAAAACGGTGTAATTTGGGCGATAAGCAGCGGTTCGCTGACACTAAATGCCGGACAACGATAGCGATCTCGCAACGAGGGTCGTACTGCGATACGGTACGCCAGACAAAAACTCTGAGCTGTTTTTACTGGAGTGGTAACACATTGGATTATGTGCACGAATGAAAATGCCTCTGTGAGCTCAAATGGAATGTAAATATTGTTGTGAATTCACGTTATATTTTTTCGATAGAATAGATAACACAATTATATTTGATATTAAAATAAAATATAATTTATTTTTTTGATGGCCTCAAAGAAAGGTTTTTAATGATTCCTTTTTATTAAGTAAACAGTTTATACTTCAGGAGTAACCGCGTATTAAACTGAGGAATAAATTCCACCCCTAAAGGTACAAAATAGTGGATAAAGTTTTAATGTAACTATTAGACGACACTATGATTTTGATTTTCCTTACTCCGCTCTAGAGTCGAAAGATTAACTTTTCATAAAAAGAATAAATCGACTACAGAGAACTAAAAAGAATTAAATTTTTGAATTTCGAAGTCTTTCTTTTTTCTTTTTTTTTTAAAAAACGTTACCTCCACACTAGGATTTTCTCCTGTATCCTGGGGGCAGTTTACAAACACAAATTTCACAAGGACAAACATCCAGACCCCGAACAATTATTTGTAGGCCATACAAATACTCGTTCCATGCGGGATTCGAACCCGCAGCCCCCAGCGCAGCCACTCATTGCTAAGCCACTGCGCCACGGAGCCGTCGAAGTCGGGACTTTAATTATTTTTTACGCTTTGTCTTAGCTGACTAGCCCCAAAGAAGGGGTTAATTATTTAATTTTATTAAGTTCAAAATCGATTAGGGGATTTTCGTAATCGATTTTGAACTTGCGATCATAGTACTACTGCCTCCCGCGTTATTAATTCATCTTAGCTCAGTCCAGCTCGTCGCCTGTTCACCAGTTCGTGTGTCTGAGTATTTATATCTAGCATATATCATTAATCAACGGAGGAAAAATTCCTGAAATATCCCCATAATCTCACCGTGCAGTGGCGGTCTAAGAATATCCACTAACCGATATCGTCCCTTTGAGCTCGTAAGAGGCGACAGAGGCAAACTGTAATAAATGATGGACAGGGGCATCTTTCCGTTGGTCTTACATAGTACCAGTAAGTTATATCTAATCTAAAACATTTCCTAGAAACTGATGGTAGCTTTATGAGTCAACAAGCTTATCTAGCATTTTTTCGTGTTGCGACGATGCGTTACTCACTCAAAATAATAAAAAACTGTGGTTGCCAACCCGCCTGTCAAGGGTGCCAACTATTAACTACTAACTACTACTACTAAAGGGTGACAAAATTCCCCATTTGAGGCAATCTATGGAAGAGGCCTATGTCCAACAGTGGGCTTTAGGCTGTAATATAATGTCATCCTCACAATCGACGTTTAAATACTAAGGGAAGATTATTTGTATACGGTGTGGAATTAATGGTGGAAATTTCGTAAATTCAATCATTTTGAAAAATTTATTCCACTTTACACTTTTGAATGAAATTTGGGTACAAGCTATCAATATCAATAATGACATATCACATTAATTTTACTTAATTTTTTTTTTATCAACGGTCTTTTATATGACAATAATTATTTAATAGTAGGTAGCTAGTTAGAGAGAGTTAGAGAATTAAACTTTTTTAAATTCTCTAACTCTGTCTAACTAGCGGGTCGGCCCAGCTTCGTCTAGATGGGATCTATTAATGGCACCATACTAACATTTAGATTTTTTAAATAATCATCATAGACCATTTATTTTATCAAATTTTTGATTTGACAATAAAGTTCTCCGTGTTTTACAGTAAAAATTTAGCCTAAAGTCCTAGCGTTGCTCTCCGTCTGTTTGTAAAGTTTCGAAACTATAGGTTTAGCCAATCCGCGCACTAGTCCTGAAAGTCAGACAGACAGACCGAAAGTCAGACATAAGTGTTACAATGGCTATTCATGTCCTAATAGCAAGCAAATGTAGAATATTACAGACAGACTTCCCAATTTTATTTGTATGTGTTTGAATATAGTAGGTATTGATATTCTTATTTCGTCGTTTCTTCTTATTTTAAGTTTCATGTTAAAGAACTGAAAACTATTACGTTTTCCTAATCACGGTTATAAAATTAGCCGGCTAATAAACACTAGCTGTAAGTTAAAGGAAATGGTGCAAAACGCTCACAGGAATGCCTCCGAGGCATTAAACGGAGTCCACTCCGGCCATTTAATTTCTAACAGCGCCGGAGACCACAGCCTCCGCTCTCACTCGCCAGGTGGACTCTTTGTGAACTGTGTTTACTAAAGTCGTCGTATTTATTTTAGATTCCATTGTATTTTGCAGCGACTCTTCGTCGAGAAATAGCCCTAGCGCGCATTACCAGCGCTTTGTTAATTTTATTAATACGTGAAACATTTATAAAACGAGACCGCACGGGTGAATTAATGAGTTTTATTGTTGAACGGAGAGTAATGCTCACGAAATGAGGGGCGCTTAGACTCCCAAATCCGGAAAGGGAGAATGGATTTTCTCATTTTAAATTATACAGCTTTACTGTTGCTCCGCACAAGTTATACATGAAGGCGTAACATCGTGTGAGCACCTGCTACTTATATTTCAACTTCGCGTATTAAATTGTCGAAATAACTCAGCACAAAGTTGACCCAAGAGGGGAAAAATTCACGTTTGAAATAACTCGTTCCATCCCGGCTCTAGGTCGAGTTCAAAAGATAGTGCAGGCCGGAGATATTCCCGTTGATCCCACTGTCGGATTGCACGTAAATAACTGGGCATGTTTTTGGTTCGGACAACAAAAGAATTTAATAATAGCCGCGGTGCTTGAGCGGCGCTCGGGGCGCGTACACCCCGCGTCGGTAAGCTTATTATCGCGCCAGGTCGGGGTCGAGCCACCAAGAACATATTTGCTCTGTAGACGAATGTCAACCGTCCGCTGCCGTGGCCCGCGCACTGTCAATAGCGAGAGTTTGTGCGCCCGCTTAAACATTAAAGAGCTCGCAATGTTTAGCGACGGCGCAAATTAAAATAGGCTTTATACGAAATCTAATTTGCGAAGTAGGGAACCGAGTGCTTAGTTTGAGAAGCGGGTGCTTGCCGTCAAGGTGGGTGTTTGTATTGGTAATGGAATTAATTCCGCTCTTGATTTTACTACGCAGGTAAAGAGGTAATTCGGGGACATTTACTTTGGAAATTAATTTCGTTCTTAATGGCTGTTGTCGCTGGCTGGATTTTTAAGTGTTAAGTTTGAGTGACAATAATTTCAATTTATTTATACATTATACAATCATATAATTAACATAAAAACAAAAATAACTACCTTCTTAAGGTTAGAATATTTAAGGAAAGAATATTTTTTACGCAATGGAATAAAACACAAATTTAATACCTAATTACGTTGTTTTTTCCCAATCACACAGTGTCCTACTGAACTGTATTTGTTTAGCTTAATTTTGATTTAAATTGGACTGCTTCTGTAGTTATAAAATAAGGCAACTAGCCTACATTAAATGAAACCGTATTAAAGATTCAGAGAGGTTTCGTTAAGTTACACCTAACCGCAGGTGGAATAGAGTCTTTGCTAGGACTCCTGAATAAGTCAACAGGTTAGAAATTCTTTGTGCTGGATGAGACATTCGATGTGAGTTAAAAATATATGTTTATGAAGGCCTACATTTTCGTATTACTCTATTTACCCTGAACTTGTTATAGGTTATATTGAACATTAGAATCCGACTGAAGCCTTGGCTTAGGCGTTTTGTTTCTGAGTCGAATGTTCAAACGGACGGTTTATCGGTACAGAAAAGTGTTACACTTCTTAACAAAAATTTGGAAAAAAAAATTGTGGCTTGATCTTTGGGATGTAAATTAAAGCTAAATTTTAAATAAAAAGTTAAAACTTAATTCAAAAGCTAACGAATCGATTACAACATTTTATTTATATAAACGAGAACGCTAGATCCTGGTTCGCTGTTTTGCATCGTGTGTCATACTTACGTGTACCCAAAATTAACACTCCATATGCGTTATAAATAAATACAACAAAAGCGGAAGTTACAGTCTTTTAAAAAATAAGCTAACGAATGAAAACCGGAAAAGCTTTTTAATGGAAACCAGGCATTCTATCTTAGCTCTCAGGGGGGACAACGCACCTGCATTTTGATTCTTAATCAAGGATAAATGTAGATGTGTATGGGCTACAGTATCCACTCATCATCAGGTGGACGGTGTGCTTAATTGTCACCCATAATCTATATAAAAAAAATACAGTTATACTTAGTGGTTGTAGTAGTCCGACTGCTGATCATGAGGTCCTGGGTGCGAATCCCGGGTCGGGCCAAGAAATAAACTATCTGCAATAATCTGCATCTGGTAGACTGTGTGCTCGTTTGTCGCCTTTATTCTATAAATAAAAAGTTTCATTATTTTTTTTAGTTTTAGTGCCATAGACAGCTTCTGTTACCACTGTATGGGTCATTTTTATTATTCGTTAAAAAATATGCTGATCAGTTATTGGAGTTTCTTTTTGAGCCCAGATAGTGACTTCTATTTTAAAACTAGCAATTTTTGAAATGTTTATCCTGCCATCTCTCGGGTGCCACTAAACAATGTGACATTTTTATTGATTTTTTTTTAAAGCACAAAATAGATTGTGGGGAACTTCACGTGTCTTCAAAATATGTATATTATGTCATTAAAATTAATTTCTCATGATGATTTCAACGTCAAGCAATAAACACTGGAATTGAGTGCTGGTACCGATCAGGTCACTTTAAAATTTAAAATAAGTGTTTTGCCTTCCAACGTTACTAAATTTCTCAGGATGCCAAGCGTGGTGATTAAGACATATCGGCCCTACGATATATGGGAGACGCCCATGTAGACCTTTGACTTTAGCGGAACATTTTTTAAAACGTAGTTTAATTGATATTATTTGTCATGATGTTAATTTAAATTTAGAATTTCAACTAGGTATGACCAGCTAATACATAAAAACTGTAATTATATTGGTAACATAAAACGAACTAGTAATCAACCTACCTTAAAACTGTTTCCGTAAAATAGTTGGAAAAAAATATATCAATTTTACATCTTTTCGATAACACTTCGATAAAATTATATTTCTATCATAAACTTAACAGCTGTACTTATTTTTTTAAAATATTTTTATTGCAGCATTAGACTTCTGCGGGCTGATGAAGTGGACGTATGTATGTAGTAGCTTTATATCTTGAGAATCGTACTAACGTATGTAGGCTGCTGCACTATGTTAAAGGAAATAGAAATTTTGATGGATAAGGAATTTTATTTGAAAACATTTTAGTGTCAGACGGTCGTAAAGTGAACGTGCTCGAATAATCTGCTCTGATGCTTGTTGTACTTTAAAACAGGTACGTGAAACATTTGTACGTCTTTTAGAGAATGTACGTATACTTCGGAATATTCATTAGCATCTTTAAACCTTCACCTATTCATTATAAAATGAATAGGTTTATTTTAATAAATTATACAATTACCACTAAATTCTGCTAGAAGGTTATTTAATAATTTAATACAATCTCTAAACAGAACTTTTCGAAATTCGTTATAACGGATGGAGATTTAGCTTCTGTGTATATAATATAGTGAAAAACGACAGATGATTTGAAGGCTAAATGTTTTAGCAAGTTTAAAAATAAAGTATATACTGATGGGCGCAGTTTCCTGAGAGAGCTATGAAGTAGGTTAGCAGATTTCAAATATCCTTGACATTTGTTTAAATTATTTGAAACATTTTCTCTATGGTACATGTCGTAAAGCAGTATTTAAAATTGCAATGAAGAGTTTTAGTGTTGCCCAAAATCGGTCTTGGTCTTGCAGTCTTGGTCTTGTTCTTGCATTTTTGCAAGACTAAGACCAAAAATAGGACCGCCTAATTTTAGCAAGACCAAGACCAAGACCGACCGTGCAAGATTTGAGCAAGAACAAGACTAAGCCTGCGAGACTCTTGCGGTTCCTGCAGTTAGGAATGAGTGTCGTTTCAGGGAGTATAGGAGTTCGGGTATACGCTTAGGGACTCTATGAGACGCAA
>DWHP01007700.1:0-10841 GCA_018247895.1 Parnassius honrathi
CGAGCTGAAAAGTTTCGGGATTCTGGATCAGAGCACGAGGGGGACGGAGCGTTGACTTCATTAGACGAGACCTCTCCCACTTAACGTTTAGGTTCAGTGTGCCTCTAACCATTCCATGATCGCTGCCAGTTTTCACCCTCACGATCACTGAGACGTCCCTAAACAGATGTCGTCTGGTCGTCATAATGAAGTAAATCTCATTTTTTGTCGAATCGTCGGGGTTCGACCAGGTCCACTTCCTGTGGGGCCGATTCTGAAAGAAAGAATTCATCATAAATAGTCCCTCTTTCTCCATGATTTCGGCTCCTGGATTCCATTTTCCTATTCCAAATTTCTTCATCTCGCTGCTTTCTCTTGTGCATAGTTTTGCGTTGAAGTCTCCTATCAACACCATATAGTGGGTACATAATAATGAAATCAACGTGTAAATATGCGATAGTAATAATGCGATTAAGTCTTTAACTGTCTTCCCGGATCGAACTACCACTGCTTACGACTGCCTTTTTGTAGTTTCTACAACCTATGGGAGCCTATGTTTAATAGTAGACTTTTACGGGATACCGTTGATATTGTAAGAGTCGATACAGGGAAACTAAACAGGAGATGGGTAAGGCACGCTTCCTAATAACAAGTGAAAATAAATTAAATGCGGTTGTCAACTCGCGTGCCTAGGTAGACGATTATAGTAGAATTTCCACCCTATGTATTCTATGGTGCAATCTGTGGATTTTTTATAGGCTGTAATGAATAAATAAATGAATATTATATCAAACAGTAGAAGAGCATGAAAATAAAACAGTCTCGTTTTTAAATTCTGTTAATTTAGTCACATTATAGTGCATCAGCTTATCAGAACCAAGATAGTGGGTCAATTCCGTTGCAAATATTATACATATTTAAAAACTTGATATCCTACCCACATGAAATACGAGCACGCGACTGTTCTTAATTTAAAAATAAACAGTAATTTTATGATTATGACATTAAAACTAATACAAGGTGTCAGGCCGAAAACTTCTCGCAACGCTCGAAAGAACCTCAAACCAACGACGTTCAAATTTGGTTTCAAATTTCGAATTTAAACTTAAGATTGATTCGACATTAGATCATACACAGAAGTGCCTCTCAAATATCACGTCAATATAATCTAAGGACGTGCTATTAATACTTTTATATTTAGTAACCTAAGAATTAAATAATGTTCAAACATCAAAATCATAAAGAGCGGAAATGATTGTCAGCTCGTTTAAAATTGACGCTATTTAAAAAGATTTAAATCTTTTTAGCTGTAAGATATTATAAAAGAAAGCTGTAAAAGTTATAGATTTTTAGACGGAATTTGGCGAGTATTACATTACTGCTCTACTATTGAATTTTAAACTAATTTTACGAAACTTATCGCGTTTAATTTTATATCTTTTTTGTCCTTTTGTAACTTTCGTATTTTCGAATACTTTACAGCACCCATGGCTAGAATAATTCTGTGTGAGCGTGATACTTTCCCAGTTGGGCCAAGCCATAATATGTAGAGCTGCAGCGCGACTATCACTTATCCACCGTTTTAATTACTCATTGTATGATGGCGTATATTTTAAATAATAATTGATTGATTTGTTGGGCCATTTCGAAAATAAATTTTATGCGTCGCCATCTATCTATCGACGACAAGTAACGTGAAGGAGTCATCTAAAAGAAGCCCTAGCACCTGTTCCTTAGCGTGGTTTGCATTCATACGTTATGGCAGCACTTCACGTTGGCCAACATTGTGGCAAAGATATTAGCCGAGAGTTTGTGATGGCGTCCATACGTTAGAAGGTCGTTCAGTTTTCTTCGGTTGAGGGAAATATGCGGGCGAATTTATGAAAATGGATATTGAGAAATTAACGTCTGCTGCATTTCATTTATTCACAGCATACCTATCGCTACTACGTGAATATGAGCGAAAAGTTTCTACACTGGTCATTGTTACTGCCATCTTGTAGAAACTAGTTACTATGCGTAAATATAAAGTTTAAATCAAGTGGGTGCGAATGCGATCTCTCTGGGAGCTTGTAGTAAATTAAGCGCGCGCCCAAAGTGTAGCGCGGCGGCCATAATTCTGCCACAACCCTTTGATCTTTTATAAAAAACCGCCACCATATGGATCTCGTCCCAACTTGTGGGCCATCATTCCAATAAATACCAAGCATTAACAGCCGCTCTACATGATGGCCATAGGTATTGGCTACAATGTTGGCCAACGTGAAGGGCCGCCTTTAGCATTTGAAAATTATTACGTCTAAACTTTTTTATGTAATTTATAAATTAAATACTATAATTATAAAACGTATAAATACATTTTATTGAAGTTTTGGGGTATACATAACGTATCACGCGCTACGTACGTAAAACGCTCTCAGAGAAGAATCCGTATGGAAGTTTTTTTAATCGGTTTACCTGATGATAATTGACAGGCATCGTCCATGAACAGCTGCTATACCAGAGAGTTTCTTGTACTTCTTAGAGCTACGCTGTTTTATTATGGTTGCATCACGAATAGATCTATTCGACCGAGAAAGGTCCAAGCTCTCATAGAACACCAGCGTTAAATAGCATCTTAATATGGTAATGTAAGCGTATATTGTGGCCTCTATGCTTAGAGAAACTTTTTACTGAAAACGAGGGTTTCCATCTTAATGTTGATGGATGACAACAGATCTGCATTTTGATTCCTGATGGAGGATGAATGTAGATGTCTATGGGCCACAGCAACCACTTACCGTTAGGTGGACTGAGAGCTATGTTACCCTTATTGAATGTAAACGGCTTTTGAGTAAAAAACAGCTTACCTTTTTCTTGAAGAACAATAGACATGAAGGTTCCATAACTGTTCAATTTTGCTGAATTCGACACGGAACCCCAAAAACAATTTACAATATTTATTACGAATCCCGCTTTCAAAGGTCTAAAAAGTTTTAAAATGGCAGGCAATAAAAGCCGGGCGTGCCGTTCTTAATTGAGCGGCTAATTGCTAAGAATGAAAGTGTATCGCAAACTGTTGAAATAAAAAAGTAACCGTTAATTAAGTGTACGTATGTACGTACGATTCAAGCTCGCGTCTTTCAAATATTTAATGCTTAAGCGCCACACTTATCGTTATTAACAGTAATGGCTTTCTACATCTGGATTTTTTAACAAAAAAGAAGCGAATAACGAACTTACTGTCTTAGGTGGATTGCTCGTTGCTCACTTTATCCACAAAGCTCATTTATCACTTCATCCACAGGATAAATAACAGTGTAGGTAAGTAATCGTAAGTGCCTACTGCCAACCGTGGACATCTGCAACCAACTTCAAACAAAGATGATTACGGCATTGACACATCTTAGGACTAAGATGGAATGAATGCCTCACAGACAGTAATTATACTGGCAAGACTGCCGACTGCCGTTGGTTTAGTGGTTGTGGTAGTGCGACTGCTGATCATGAGGTCCCGGGTTCAAATCCCGAAAAAAATAATGAAGAAGATTAAGTGGAATCTTAAAGTTACAGCCTATATACATACATCCCGCTCCTGGGCACAGGACTCCGCTCATTTCCGAAAGGGTTTTAGGGCAAAAAATTGTCCGCCGCGCTGGCGAAACTCCACACGTCTTTAAAATATTTTTTCTTACTGCACAGACATTGCTCACGATGTTTTCCTTCACCGACAAGCACGTGGTAAATCAGCACTTAAAATTGCAATCATCATTGGTGCCGGTGGGGATTAAACCCGGTTTCCTCGCGTACTGCGAAATCTACAGCGAGCACTAACCATTTGAGCCACAACGGCTCTGAAACTTCACGACTGGAAGCTTATATCATTAAAATATCTCCCATCCTTTCTAAAAGGCCAAAGATGTACATAAGAGACCGCTTTTAGTCAATTATAATTGAATATCAACGAAATAAACTTCTCCCCCCAGGAACATTCCCACTAAGCAGCGAGACCAAGCGCGTGGGCCCGCTGCGGTACGATAAGGACATTCCGTATCCAGCCAACTTCGACGCGAGGACACGCTGGCCCGGATTCATCTCGCCCATCGTCGACCAAGGCTGGTGCGGCTCCGATTGGGCAGTGTCTCTAGCTGGTGTTGCTTCTGACAGGTATGATTTTTTAACATATTAAATAAAATTTCCATTAAACTAATTTTATTAAAGAGAAATACAGTACTTTGACTGGTACCAACAAGCGTAACCTACTTTTAAATCTTAAATATATTTATAATGTCTAACATAAAATGCCCACAACCAATAGCATCTTAGAAGTGAAATGATGTCTCCTAAGGTAATTTCTTAACTGGTTCCTCATTAAGATATTGGTACTGCGGACGTTTGCTGAAAATTGAAATCATTCAGCGCGGCATGCGGCAGCTATTGCAATATTTGTAGAAATATCGTCGTTTAAATACTGGCAAAACTTTAAATACTGTTGTCTACGACTGTCCGCTAAGTTGAGCTGTCGTTAAAATACCGCAAGAACTTCATAATGTGACGCATCAGCATATTGCAAAGAATTACTGGGAAAAAAAATATGAGTTAACTTTTTATTTACATGACACTGGCAAAAGTATAGACCTACCAGTCTACAAGCAAAGAATCACTAAAATATGACCAAAAAGAAAAAGCGCGCCAAAATAAATGAATACAGATACAATCAACGTTCTCACCAGGTGTGTTCAAAAGGATATAAAAGTAAAAGTAGTCCTTGACGTCTGGCGCCAACGCTATCGTATAAGCGTCGCAAACGGCGTGTGAAAGTGCCCTCTGCGCCCCATTTAACAGAAAAGAAAACTTTATTTGCACGGGTAAAATAAATCATACCAGCCGGGTCGATATCTGATCGCGGACAAAAAAAGACTGACAGACAGATATAAAAACAATGTGCAACGAATTTATACACGACTGGATTTAAGATGACGTGAGATAAGATTGGCCCGATGACTCATTTTCATTTCACTGTTGTTGTTTTTATCAACTAGTTGCGCGCCTGGCATGCATTGAAATGCGTTTTTTTGTCAGCAATTTGTCAGGCACATTTTCTTTATAAAATTATTTTGAACAAATTTTCGTTTACTTTAAGAAAACTGTACTGGAAAAATGCACCTTATCGTAGATACATTTTGCAATATATCAAAAAGAAAGCTGTGCTTTAGGGGTGACGTAAGGGAGTCCACTATCTCATATCACCACGTGCGTGTGCAAGAGAATAGACCTGTTTGACTTCCCTCCAGATGGACAGCAGCATCTTCCTCATAACAACTATTGTAAAAAGAAATGCAGCTTCCAAACGCCAGCAGTGTGCGGCTACTATGGCAAATATCTCTTACTTAAATAAATTATTAATTATCTCTATACCTGTCTCTTCATTACCGTGCAAAACCGCGGGACAATGAAACAGGACATAGGCAGCAGCTCATAAGGCTACCTATGACAGAAGAGTATGTTGGCTGTAATGGATGGGTATTAATTAGGGATACTATCTTTTTTCTTTTAGTGGAATGAGAGAAAGAAAGAACAACTTTAAGAATTACTTAAATTTACGTCGATTTTTATGAGATTACAGACCGAGCTTTTAAATTATAATGCTTTCGCAACGATATATGCACTCAAAATAAAAATGACATTGTGTTTCCATTTGTTTGTTTTTACTTAAAATATACCGACATCCTGTTCTAATTAGGTCATTGCAACACCTTTCTCTTTAATAAACTGTGAAAGTACGTCTAGATTGTGGGTTAACCTAACTTGCTCTATTACTCTCAACTTTAGGGTTCCGTACCCGAAGCCCATCTCTGAGCTGGGGCTCCCCAGTGCCAGATCCACTTGACCGCATCCAGCGCAGCGCGACTCGAATTTTCAACGACCGAGTGCTGTCCAATCAGCTCGAATCACTAGCGCTGCGAAGAGATATTGCATCCCTTTGCATTTTCTTTTGCATCTACCACGGGGAGTGCTCTGAGGAATTGTTCGGATTAATTAATCCCAGCCGCCAAATTTAATAAATGCACATCGCGGCAAAACTCCCGATCAACACCATCTGGATGCTAGGCGGTCCACCACTGTACGTTTCACTATGAGTTTTCTTTCGCGTACGACCTCTGTGGAGTAGGTTACCACCATCTATTTTTCCGCACCTATACGACGTAGGGACCTTCAAGAATAGAGCTTACTCCTTTCTAATAGGACGACAACGCACCTGAAATTCCCCTGGTGTTCCAGTTGTTTATGGGTGACGGTAGTCACTTAACATCAGGTGAGCCGTATGCTCGTTTGCCGACTCTCCTATAAAAAGCCTAACCAACGGGACCCTAGTACTTAGCTTCCGCTGTGCGTCCGTTCGTCTCTCAGCGGGCTGCATCTCATGATCCGTTACAGGTAGACAATTGAAATTTTCACAAAATATATATTTCTGTTACCGCTATATCAACAAATTATAAAAATGAAAAATTAAAGGGTGCACTCCTACTACAAGCGTGGTGTTTTTTGTTTTGCTTTTTTTGATCGATCTTAATAATGGCAACAAGTAGTCGCTTCTACATAGCATCTACCTACATAGTATTAAATCTTGTACGATGTTACGGAACCCTTCGTGCGCGAGTCCGACTCGCACTTGGGCGGTTTTATTCTAACTTCTCGTCTTGACGTCTAGATTGCTGGAAGATTTGCACGCTTAAAATAATAATTACCCAACGCTTCTATCGAATCATCCTATCAAAAGAAAGTCAAGGCAAACTAATAAGTTAGCGGTCAATATCCTATGTTGTTAATGTTGGATCTAAAGTATGTTTTGCAGCCAAGTGAGCCACGATTTGATCTCAGGATACCTAAGATGTTTTTAAAACTTATTACCTATTACGTCTTTGCAGGATACAGGATAGAGTAACCAGATAAAGTGATGCTTTTTTTTAATTATTCTAGTCTAATTATACATACAAGCAATAACGCTCACGCCCCCCACGCACGGGCGTTAAATACATACAGAAGTTAAGGGTATAAGTAAAACATTGTGAAATAAGAGATGGGTGGCTAGCCTACACAATCACAAAGCCAAATGCCAAGATGCTATTAGTTGCCTTTTACGACATGCTGGGCAAGTAATGGGACCTTGTACAAGGCCAACATGTTCAGCTAAAAATATCTAGTTTACTACTCTACTAGATCTTTTTTTCGCACGTAGATATATAAAAAAAACGCTATAGACCCTATAATTGCACCAGATCTGGCGCCAAATGCGCTGAAACGGCAACACTGAACATGTGACATGGCATTTTTATAAAATGCGAGTTAAATTATACCAATGTTCACGATCACCGTGTAGTGGCTGTGTAAGAATATCCACTACCCAGTATCCTTCCTCGGGTACCGCAAGTGGCTACAGAGGGAAATTGAAAAGTGATGGGCAACAGCATCTTTCAGATTAACAACTCAAAATAATAAAGAAACTGCGGTTGACAACGCGCGCGCAAAGCGTGTCACCTACGGCAAAATTCTCCCTGTGAGGCAATCTATGGAGGAGGCCTGTGTTCAGCAGTGGACTTTTATAGGCTGTGATGATGATGATGATGATTAATGTTCACGATTTCACCTTTTAATAATAAATAAAGTCTCAATAAAAAGGACAATCCGACTGTAAAATGTAACACCTAGATTATCTAAATAATTTAAACTCTAATTTTCATCCCCTGTTTTTCCACCCTTTGGGACGGAATTTTTTCTTTAAATTAATATGTGAGCACATAAAAAACGATGAACATAACATATAGAACCTTCTTGGTTTTGAATTCAATTAAAAATCATACTAACCACTCATATTCATGCGTTCAAACACTGAAACCATAATAATGCTGCCGTTTCAACAATAACACTTACAACGTTCCACTCAAGCGGACGCGGACTGTTATCTGTACCATAAAACTAACACCAGTATCAACTTACCCAGATTTATTTCTAAAGCGGTCGTAACACGAGATCTACACATGTAAGAACCTTTTCTTATGCAAAAAAGTTAAGAACACTCGAGCTAAAAATAAACGCACTTCAAAACTCCGCCGTTGGTTGAGTAGAGTCTACTTGTTTTGTATCAGCCGTCATTTATATGAAGATTCTTTTGTTGCATTTCTTGTATTTAAGCAGTAAGATTTTGTGTTTGAGTTACGTATGCATAAACATTTTTGGTAAATAAATCTCATACGACCGTGTGTTTCTACAATTTCATGTACACGGGCACCTTAACACTACTGTTAAGTGAACAGTATTGTGGGGAACCCAACAATAATGTTAAGTGAACAGTATTGTGGGGAAAATTAGTTTCGTTCTATTTTAAAGATTAATTAATTTTCATGTTATATAACACTTTGAAATCATATACTATATGATATAATAATATATTCTATAAATAATAATTCTATTCATAATATATAAATATGTCTCTTCCCGTGTTCCCAATAATATTGATGGAGACTTAACCGTTGCAAATAAGTGTAATTTGTTGGCTTCACTTGCGGTTTGCTCAAGCCTTTGAACAAAATAATTATACCTACTTAAGTATATTTTGTTTATTTATACTCTTAAGTTCTATACGGTATTATATTTTTACGCTTTAACTTTAAACATGCCTTAACTCCAAATTAACATCGCCTTTTTCGTTACACAACTAAATTTCGCGGGGTGTAAATCTCCCCGAATCTACCCCTAAAAGGGACTTTTATTTTTAAACACATATTATATTATCAAATTAAAATATATGTGTGATACTTTATATTTTAGAGAAAAACCTTTGTGACAGTCTGAGAGACAAGATCTGAAGTGATTCTATTAGTGATCCGTTTGTCTGAATTTGGACGAGAAACACTCAAAAATCTACTTGTAATGTTTTTAATATTTATTATTAACTGATTCTACGGAGCGTAAACGATTATGCAAGAACCTAAAAGGATAAAGGATATTAAGTTTCACAGACCATTCGCAAGAAGCTCAAAACTTAAGAATATATTTTAAATTTTACTTCTCTACTTGAATTTACTTGGTAAAACTATGCTGAAGCTATATTACACGAATGGGTCGACTCAAAAGGGGTC
Source organism: Parnassius honrathi (assembly GCA_018247895.1). Classification (NCBI taxonomy): domain Eukaryota; kingdom Metazoa; phylum Arthropoda; class Insecta; order Lepidoptera; family Papilionidae; genus Parnassius; species Parnassius honrathi. The sequence goes on from DWHP01007700.1 coordinate 9,099, forward strand.
CAAAGCTCAAAAGGACCACGCTCTCACCGGCTTACCAGCGTTAAATAGCAGCTTAATGCTGCTGTGTTTCGTGTGGTGAGTGTAGAGAACCAGGCTTATTTTACTGGAAACGAGGCATTCTCCTTCTCCGTAGTGGTAACCACGCATCTGCAATTAGATTCTTAATCGAGGACAGATGTAGATTTTTACGGATTACAGCATCCACTTACTACCAGGGGCGGATAGTGTGCTCGTTTGTCGGCCTTATTCTATACAAAAATAAAACTTTACACCACATCCCCGGAGAACTTTATTCCTCAGACATGCAAATATCTTACTTCACCGCTAAGCACATGTGAAATCAGCATACATAATTTTATAAAAAATAGATGAAATTGTTAATGGTGTCGGTATTGTCGAACCTGGGTTCTAGCGTATTGAGAAATTACACACGAGAGGTGCAAAACAGACGTCAAATATAAATTTATTAAATTAATTTATTTATTCCATAACTATTTGACCTCTATACTAAATACAAATACTAAGGACATTATATCTTTTCCAGATTTGCGATCCAGTCCAATGGAGCGGAGAACATGGTGCTCAGTCCACAAACCCTGTTGTCGTGCAACCTGCGCGCCCAGCGTGGATGCCACGGAGGTCACATCGACGTGGCATGGAACTTCGCTCGAGGTCATGGGTAAGAGCTGACATATATAACTAAAATAAACATATAATTAGGTTATTTTAGTGCTTCACAGCGTGGTCAGGGAGGATTATAGATGAACCAAAACACTCGAAGTGTCTGGAATATAAATATCAGTACCTTCTTTACCCTAAGGGTATATGGGATACGAGCCTAGGACCCTCAGCCTGCAGGGGTCCCGAAATGTAAGAAGACAAGCCTATATAATGTGCATTGCTTTTTTTCTACAATCGAAACACGCAGACCTTTTCACGAGGCATTCAATTTTAAACCTTAGGTTAGGCGTGAAATCTTCATATTGATACTCAACCGAAGATAGATGTAGATGTCTATGAGCCACCGTATCCATTTACCGACAAGTGTCGGCTTTATATCAAATAAAAATTTCAAATTAGTTATAAACTTTTTTTTAAAGTTGAATGTAAACACCTTTAAGCAAAGGGCACATTATTTAAAGTCCAAATTGAGCGCTTTTAATCTAAAATTATAATTCAAGCAACAATTCATACTTTCGTACCGCAGGCTAGTTGATGAAAAATGCTTCCCCTACAAGGCGTCAGTCACGCGGTGCCCATTCCGGCCACGGAACACTCTGATCCAAGATGGTTGCACTCCCCTGGTAAAGCACCGCAATTTCCGCTACACAGTTGGACCACCCGGCAAGCTGAGCCACGAGAAGGACATCATGTACGACATAATGGAGTCAGGACCTGTACAGGGTGAGTTGTCCAGCTCGTGTATTGCTACGGATTTTGTAGTTTAAGTACGCAACGTAAGACATTTGCTGTTGCGAATGGTGAGAATTCCACGGAATATCTTCTGGTTCAGGTGGTCGTGGTGATTCAGGTGAGACCAGATTATTGACGGGAAGCAAAGTCAAAAGTGCGAACGACCGGGGAAAGGCCACGTTCTCACAGAATACCAACATAAAATAGCAGCTTAATGCTGCTGTGACATTCCATCTTAGTCCTTAGAGGTAACAAACGAATATGCATTTTTATTCCTAATTGAGGATAAATGTATATACATTTCGAGTAGGAACTTCCCGAGACCTAAAG
>DWHP01007701.1:0-10840 GCA_018247895.1 Parnassius honrathi
TTTACGATTATTTGTGATGATGTTATCAATGCAAGTTCCAGAATGTGATGTTAATCGAGTTGGTTCATTTAAGGTTAAGTGCAAATTATATTTTTTAAAGTGTTTTCTAAATAACTCACTTTTGCTGGAACAGATTAGTGTCTCTATATTAAAGTCACCCAGAAAAAAAAATTTTGTTTATTCGTGGATCTTAATCTGATAGTAAGTTTAAATAACAATATTTCGAGTTTTTCAATAAACAGATTACTATTACTGTTAGGCGTTCTGTACATACATAATATATACCAATTTGTTTCTGGAATTATTGTACCACAACACTCAAAGTGATTTTCAACAGCTAGTTCAGAGATCCAGTCAATTTTTTTGTAGTTAATTGGGTTTTTAACATAAATACATACACCACCTCGAGATTTATTTTTTCTTGAGAAATAAGTTGCCATTTTATAGTTCGATAACTGTAGTTTATCTGCAGTTTTATCTCGAAAGAATGTTTCACTTAGACAAAGAACGTTAATGTTTCTTGAATCTATTAACAATTCTAAATCACAAATTTTTGATCTCATGCCTTATGCGTATATTATTTTGTAGTATGGTAAAATTGTCAGTCTCGAAATAAATGATTCTCCGTTTGAATTTCGACTGGTAATAAATTAGGTTGCAGTAACAGATCTGTCTGCGTGGAAGTTGATAATGTGTTTTTCGTAATATTTTGTCTGTTAGACTCGATGTACTGTTTATAATTATATGAATAATTTAGATTCAATATTTCCTTTAGAAATCTACATAGTACCACAAAGAATGAAGTGTATGGGACTTTAGGGAACAGATGTGATAGAATGTTTCACAAAGTTTTATCTCACTTAAGAATCTACCTCTTTTTGTGTTACAGAGTAACACATTCGTATGTGCTAGTTTACCCAAATGAAAACATGGGGTTGACTGTAACCTTAATGGGTCCTTATCGTTATTACCGCACACAATAACAACATAATCGAATTTATTATAGTCTTTACGTAGTTCTAGAGATGATTCAAGTGGTTTGTGAGTCGTTGCACCGGGTTTACATAAAGTTGACACGGTGAAGTTTGTTCCGATTAGATTTTGTAGCATATTTCTTATACGTGTATGTCCATCCGAAAATATTAGAACTCTATTCCTGCAACGTATTGCTTTGTTAAAGGTTAGGTTTTAATGTCGAGGGGGCTGGTATTGACTAATGACTCTGTCAGGGGTTTATTATTTGCTTCACATTCATCATTTTTCTCTCGCTGAGGCTTATCAAATGTAAGAGATTTGCATGTCCTCTCCTTATGTTGAGTGTTCCGCTCCTCAGTAGCGTTCTCAAGGTTGATATCCGATTCGCTAAAACTCTCATTTCTACTCTCTCAACAACAAAAAAATTCTTACTTTTTTACATAGGGTATGTCCGCCACATATACCCGCCTCGCGAGGGCAAGGGCAAGAGAACTTTTCCTCCCCGTTCTTCTTCTCAGGTAAGGCGAACCAGAAATATAAGACCCGCTTTACTCCTCGGCCTCTCCTACGTAAGTACATATGCAATCCTACTAACGACTAACGTGCTTTCCGAGGTACGGAGGTGAAACAATATCAACTTTTTAAATCGGAGCTGTTACTGAAAATTTTCAACAGAAAACCCATAAAACGTTTTTGGCTCGGTCCTGGATTTGAAGCTGGGACCACATGGTTAGCGGTCGCGCTTACAACTATTAGAGCATCGAGGCAGTCAACAAAGAACATATATGAATGGGAAATGCATCGTTTCTACTGTTAATTTATTTCCATTCTCGTAATGCTCTAGAGGATAAATCTTTAATGTGCAAGGGAATCGGCGATGCGTGTTGTACACAGAGTGAGTTCCTCTCGCACTCAACCGAGCGTGAAATGTGACCACGGAAGCTTCGGGATTTAAGTTTATTTTAAATGCCGCAAGATTTAATATGATTTAATTTGGCCTCATAAATATTTTGGACTGATCCGGATAAAATGAAGGTACAACCGACGTACGTTCCACGGCTGGGTACAGACCTTTTAAGGTTGGTAAGGAAGAGTCTACCTTTTTTAGGTAAGACCGGTTGTTATCATTACCGGACAGACTACGGTCGAGCTGACCCATTAAGGACTACTACCGTAATATAGCTGCAGCATGGCCCTATCACTTAAAACCCCCAACCAACATCAGCATGAATAAACAGACATCGCACGACAGGTCTTGGTTGTCTTTACCCTACAGGATTTGCCATAATTGCCACGTTTGGTAGACGAATTCGCGGTTGCAATACGAGACTTCTCGCACGTTTGAATCAGCTTCTGTCGCTAGTCTGAATATTTTACGTCTGGCATAATCAAGATGGTTATCCATCATCTTTCTGGCGGTTTTCCTATCGCCTCTTATGATATCTGTGGCATAAAAAAGATGTAATAGTTTCTCTTATTGTCCATAATTTATCTTACCTTTAGACCTTAGCATTTAAGAATCGTATATTAGAATTTAAGAATCGTATACAGTATAAAGGGTCCTTAGACTTTAGGGGTGAAAAGGCATCTTCATATTCACTCTTAATGGAGGATGAATATGGATGTCCATGGGCCACAGCATCCACTTGACATCAGGCGGAATGTGTGCTCGATTGTCACCCTTATACTATTTAGAAAATAATTTATTTTTTATCTTGAAATTATTTTATTCTAAAGAAACGTAATTGAAACACCGACTGAATAGACTGTGTCCGTGGGCGCTACTTTATGCCAAATATCTGTATAAAATGGACTGTTATTAAGAAATCGAGACTATTTTATAATTAGTTCGCTGAGTGTATTTTTATTTAAGATATCATTAAGCACTTAAAGAAAAAAAGTGTTCTATTTTTAAAGGGACGTAAGGCGATCCAGAAATATTGTTACTAGCTTAGGATTCGTGACAATAAAAACTGCCGATTGAATTACTAAAATTAACACTTCAATTACCGAACACCAATTAAAACTTAAAAGACACTAATAATTAATCACACTGATCACTCTAGTTCACTATATTTCATTCCGAAAGTTTCGCTCGTATCGCCAATTCAATACTGCCCCTGGCGCTGCCCTCAGCGGCTTTAAATACGCCTTTTCTGTCGAAACATCCTGAATGTTCCAGCAAATACCGGTCCCGACCAACTAAATGCAGAAAGTTCGAGTGTGGACTTTTCTAGAAAGCCTAATTCTTCTATTCGTCGCTAGATGACGCTGTTGAGGGAGTTCCATAAATATCTTGACACTCCTATTTCTGATACTTGATACCAGATGGCGCTAGTGCCATCAACTGTGGCGCGCTACAATATCGATACATCGCAGCAATTTCTTGAGAAAATTTCTTAATGGTAGTGCAGCACTGGCGCATAATAGTTAAAATAAGACATAATACATTTTACAGGACCCCTGTATTATAAGTATCGATGCAAACCCTTCCTGGAGTTTTATATCGTATTATAAAATAGCCTGTATAGCTGCAATGTGGCTCAAACAAAAATGAAAAATAAACTATTTATGATAGGTAAAAGTTATCATTATACTACAAAATATTTAGACACGGTTCGTTGACGTCACGTTCATATTGGCCCTACTCTTAAAAACGGGCTATGTTCCCTTTCGGCCACAGTATGCAATGTGCATATTTCATATGCGGTAGAGCCATGCTGCAGCTGTATTTAGTGGTATAGTTGTAAAACGAATATGTCGGTTCGACCGGGGAAGGACCACACTCTCATATAATTCCAGCGTCAAATAGCAGATGATTACTGTTGTATTTCGTATAGTGATTGTAGAGAACCGGAGACCATTTTTACTAGATACGTTGCATTCCATCTTAGTCCTCACTGGTGACAACGTATCTGCATTTTGAATCGTATCCGGAAATAGATGTACCTAGATATCTTAGGGCCACGGCGACTACTTAACATCAGGTGAACTGTGTGCTCGTTTGTCACCCTTATCCTATAAAAAAACAATGAACAGTTTACAGTGCGATGTTAATAATGATGATTGTCACGAGTCACGATGGATGAATTACACTCGCGAGTAAAATAATTAACCTTTAAATAAAAAAACGGACTTCGAAAAACCATGAACAGTAAATTAACGACCACATTTTTCTTTTGAAGTCTCTGCTAAGACAGAGCGTACAGAAATATTTGAGCCCCGACTTATGACTCTAATTAGTTATGTACTTTTTTAAGTTAAATATTAGCTCACTTCAAAAAGGAGATTTTACGCGGTATCTTACACAACTGTGGACCTATTTTAATACTTCAGGAGTGTACATATAAATTAAAAGAAAAAAATACACTTCTGAGCGTGGAAAAGTAGGCTATGAAGTTTTAAATGTTAAAATGTATTTATTACGACATATTGGTTTATCCTCGAGCTTGTAATTTCATATTAGGTTAGGTAGAGTATAGCTTAGTTAGTATATTATTAAGAAATGTTGCTTTTGTAACTTTCGTCTTTCTTATACATAATTGAATGAGAACACCTATCGATTTCTTTAAAGTAATTGTATGGAAAGGTTATCGGTAACTAATTACTGTATGACGGTCCAGTAACGCAGTGATTACGCGCTCAGCTACGGCCCTAAGTGCTACCGGATCTAATTTCGCTCGGAGAGAACTATTATATACCGTACATATAATTGTACCAATATTCATACGTAGTTTACATTCATACTATGAACGTCTTCGCCTATACAGGAGAAATTCCTAGCATGTGTTATATATGTATTTACGCCAAAGAATAGTGTGCCACCCGGACCAAGTTTATGCTAGAAACATAGGTATAGTTGGAAATTGTAAAAGAAGAGATAGTGTAAAAGAAGTTAATATCCTTACGTTCTAATTGAAGTTCCATTAATTTTAACCCTCCACACCATCTAGATGCTTGGCGGTCCACCACTGTACGTTTCAGAAGGAGTTTTCTTCCGCGTACGACCTCTCTGTGAAATAGTATACCACCGGCGATTTTTCTGAACCGATACGACCTAGACCTTCAAGAAAAGAGCTTACTCCTTTCTAAAGGGCTGGCCACGCGCCTCCAATTCCCCTGGTGTTGCGGTTGATCATGGGCGCCGGTAGTCACTTAACATCAGGTGAGCCGCATGTTCGTTTGCCCCCTCTTCTATAAAAAAAAACAGGTCAGAACCTTTAAAATTGTCGAGGTGTCGAGAGCAGATGTCTTCTTTGACATATATGCAAACTCCAGCCCGAGACACAAAGGAGTATTCCAATTTGTACCCCGGGTAGGAGAGATACGAAACATAAGCAGGAGATGACATCTGCATTTCGGTCCGAAAGAGCAGGGCCAGCTCCGCAGTCTCTAGATGGTAGAGGACGGCGTTTTGTTCCGTGTGAAGCCCTTTGATGTTGCAGAAATCAGTGGATAACGTAGCAGGTGTCGTCTTGATCTTATTGTTCAGCTTGCCCCGAGCAGTTATTTGTCTTGATCGGAATTTATCTCGTCTCTCCCTCCTCTCTTCACTCAGAATAGGCAAAGCAGAATGAGCATCCACGCTCAGAAGTAGAGCAACTCGATTGTGGATGCTCAGCGAGGGATTCTCCATTACCAGGGGTGCTGGTACCCCCTGTGATAGTATTTCATTTGATTCCGCTGCTATGTTAATGGACGGGAGGGAGGAATTAGGCCTCCGGCCACCTGCACTTACCAGATGAAAGGCAGAAGCAGAGCTTCTACTTCACGCTGGTTTTCTATGAGGTTGTGGTGCCACCTCGGTTGGTATACAAATGGTAGTGGAAGGCGTAAGAATGTAAGTTATTATTATGTATTAGTTAAATATTAAAAATATTTTGTGACTTGAAGTAAGAAACTAATGTAAGAAAGACATTGACTGATACGTTTATACAATTCAACGAAAGTTATCGTCAAATTTCACCAGGGTTACTATCAGAGATATACAATCAGATAAATACAAGCAATGCCGTTTTTGAGTTTTTTATGTTGACTGTAATGTACATGAGTACGTACTCAACAGACATCATTACGTCTATTGTAACACTTATTTGAAAGTTGAAATAGTAATGTATATATTATGGATGCCACACACGATCAGTCCCTTTTTACTGTGTGCTCGTTTGTTACCCCATCCTATAAAAGAAAAAAAAGTTCAACTGCCGATATTTTTTAAAATTGAATTTTCGATATATTTATATTTATATTTATATTTTATAAATTTATCAATATCGAAGTTTTATATATAAGCTTTTTTATCAATAAATCGTAAATCCAATATTTAAAAAAAATTCAATAGTTTTAGTTTGAACTGATCAGTTGAACTGACCGTATGTGGCGACTATTAGAAGTAGTTTTTGGATCTAAAAATCAAGAAATGGGAATATTCAAATTTGAATATTTACATAATTAGTTTGGGCTGGGTTTCGAATATTTGACATGCACAACGCAGTTGTCAGAGGTTCGTAAACACAGATCTGTGTTCGTTAATAACAATGTATTTCGAAGATTTAGATTATATATATTACTTCTTTAACTACACTTAGGTTAAACACGACATTTATCAACAGGATGTATTATACATTCATGCAGGTACGCACGCACCACTTATGTATGTATATATGTAAATACAAGTTGTGTAACACAGAGCAAGTCACAGATATGTGGTGGTGGTACCGCAGGGGGACGGGAGTTACATAGTAGGAATTACGATGCGCCTCTTTCCGTACTCTCTACGGCAGAAACGTGGTTGGCGGCGGAGCCAAGAACCAGATTCGCAGTTGGGGCCGAGGGTCTTTCGTGTTATATATTCCTCGTTGGTCTAGTGGTTGTAGTAGTGAGACTGTTGATCATGAGGAGGACCTAAACCAGGAACCCAGGAGGGTTTGAATCCCGGGTCGGGCCAAAAATCAATTATTGAGTTTTTCTGTCAAGAAATTCTCAGTAGCTGCCCGGAGTCAGGAAGTTGGCGGTTTCTCATCCCTGTGCCTCGGAAAGCACGTAAAGCCGTTGGTCCAGTGCCTGATCTCTATCCGGTTGTGTTTATTTACCGTCCCATCGGATCACGAAAGTAAGGGAATAGAGAGTAGAGCGCCGATGGCTAGCCGAAATTCGGTCTGGAGGACCTTATTATTAGGGTATGGTTATACAGATATTTATAAAAATATGTAATATTTTTTTATACGACAAGTTTGACAAACGAGTACATAGTCCACATGATGGTTATTGGATGATGTGGCCCATAGACATCTACATTTAACCTCGATTAAGAATCAAAATGCTATATGGAATGCCTCGATTCCAATAAAAAGGCTTTCCGGTTCTCTACACTCACCATACGAAACACAGCAGCATTAAGCTGCTACTTTACGCTGGTATTCTGCGAGAGCGTGGTCCTGTCCTGGTCGAGCTGACCCATTCATGCTTCAACCATAATTTAGCTGCAGCGTGGCCCTACCACACACAGCGTGGCTCTACCACGTATGTAAATGTGTAAGTGTAAGGCAGATAGGTACACACTATATTCTCTAGATGGTAGATACTCCTTTTCTGCCACCGTGTCCGTCTGTGTATGTACCATACTCTTACATATTTCTGCCACTAAATGGCAGAGCTTACACTGCTGTGTCGCGGTCTGAAGGGTCAAAGCAGCCAGTATAATTACAGGCTGCAGGGCATTCCATCTCAGAGTCCTCATAGGTGACGCTGTATCTGCTGTGATCTGTAGCCTGTTTTGTTTGAAGTTGGCTTCATGTGTCCGTGGACTGCAGTTACTACTTACCATCAAGTGAACTGTTAGTGTTTTGTTACTTCTGTTTCATAATAAAAACACTTACTAGATAGAACATGAAATATTGTTAAATAATTTTATACGTGTCAGAGCCACGCTGCTTCTATATTATCGTTGTAGCACGAGTGAGTCGGCTCGGCTGGAGTAGGACCACATTCTCACGGAATACCAGCGTAAAATAGCAAGTTAATGCTGCTGTGCTTCGTATGTTAATTATAAAGAACCAACGACTCTTTTTACTTCATACGAGGTATTTCATCCAAGTTCTCAGCGGTGACAACGCATCTGCATTTTGATTCTTAATTGAGGATAAACGTAGATGTCCATGGGGCGGGTCACAGGTGAACTATGTGCTCTTTTTGTCAACATTATTCTTGACTCGACTTGACGACTTGACGGCTCCGTGACGCAGTGGCTTAGCAATGAGTTACAGCGCTAAGAGCCGCGGGTTCGCGAATCCTGCACGTAACAAGTATTTGTATGGCCTACAAACAATTGTTCCGGGTCTGGATGTTTGTCCTTGCGAAATTTATGTTTGTAAACTACCCCAACGATACAGGAGAAAATCCTAGTGGGACGGGGGTATCGTTTTTTTGAAAAATAAAAAAATTAAAAAAAGATAAGAATTGTTTTTTATTTGCGACTAATTAGTACTCGATGTGTTGATGCCGCAAAAGAAATAATTGTGGAAACATCGTTTTAGATTGGAAGAGTTATATATTTTATTTAGGAACAATGATATATTCACTTAAATTTTACGATATTATATAACTTTCAAATTAGTTTGTCGATACGATACGCGCGCCATCTACTGTAAGTTAATTATTATACTATGCCTATAATCTTCACGCAAGTGCATGCAATAAATTGACAAAGTTAAGGCAATCTGAAAAACGGTATGGCAGCGCATAAAATACGAACAACTAAACTCAGTCCCTTCATTGAAGCCTAGAGTAGTCCACTGCTGAACACAAGCTTCTCCCATAGATTACCTCATAGGAAGGATTTTGCCATAGTTGCCACGCTGGGTGGGTGGGCTGGCAACCCAGGCCTTTATTAGTTGTTACCAGGAAGACGCTACTGCCCGTCTTCTGTTTTACTTTCCATCAAGTAGTCTACTTATTTTCAAGTAATTAATTGTTTTATGTTTTGTAATTGGTAAGTTACAAATGTTGTGTAATTTCTTTTCTATGTAATCCGACAGCTATATACAACTTATTACGAGTAGCTGTTGTCAACATCTTAAGATTTTAACGGTAAATATGAGTGACTTTTTTTCGGAAGTACACTTTATAAAAAATAAATTAGTTTTTGCCGAGGCTTCCACTGCATGCTGGCCGGAAAGGGACATCTGTTAAAAAAAGACAGATCATTTATTATAGCTTATGCTTGCGACTTCGTTGTAATCCGAAATAATATCATTGTTGCTGCAACCTAATGCTGAATGACATATTAAGTTCTATTTAGATATACCTTATTTTAAAGAATAAGTGTGACCAAATTAACGGACGTCATAGAACGGATCTGTAAGCTGAAGAGGTTTGGTGACTCGAAGAACCAGTGGGAATTAAACTTTCTCGAGTTGCAGTATAGCGGTCAGCTAGCAGCACTGGTTGTCAGACATCACTTGTCCTCAGACATGTTGTTTGATTATTCAGAGTCTGGTCTACTCTGGTCTCAGATCTCAGACATGTCCCATAAATTTATATTTAAATATAAATGAATAAAAGATTTGCCCGGAACCGCTTTATGTGCTTGTCATGCCCAGAAAGGAAGGGTGTCAATATGGTACAAGGAGTGGAATAAATAATTGGTAAAAATTTATTTATTTTGTTTTTCCGGGTATATTTCTAAAAGGCCGCAACGCACCTGCAATTCACCTAGGTTGCGGTTGTTCATGGGCGGTGGTAATTACTAACCATCAGGTGTGCCACATGCTCGTTTGCCCCATCTTCTAAAAAATAAGTCAGGAATGTGCTCGTGGGAAGGAGCCCCGTGCTTCTCTCAGGATTCGGCCTGTGTAACCGCAGGGTTGGTGGGTCGATGAGAGGTTGAGGGTCGTGTCCTACAAATATTTAATAGCCATTAACAACTTCATCAGAGGTGCGGTCACTTATTCATTATCTCCTTACAGTCTATCATTATTTACATATATTTGCCATGGTTGCCACGCTTGGCAGACGGATTGGCAACGGCAGCTTTTTATTATTATAAGTAGTTATCAAGAAGATGCTGTGGCCTAACTCCTATTAGATTTCCCTTTATCACCTTTAAAGACACCCATGAAACAGTGTTGCCGTTTTAGCGCATTTGGCGCTAGATCTGGAACAATTCTAGGGTCTATGGCGCTTTTTTAAATATCTACGCGCTAACAATATCTACTAGACTAGTAGACAAGATATTTTTAGCAAGTAGATATTTAAAAAAGAGCCATAGACCTTAGAATTGCACCAGATCCAGCCAAATGCGCTGAAACGGCAACAGTGACACGAGATAATTTGGGTAGTAGAATTTCTTACGCCGCTGCTACATGTCCTCATCCTGAAGTATGAAAATCTAATGCCAGGTTTACATGCTTGCGAAGTCTGAGCAAGCGTCCACATATACAAGCGAGTATACAGGGATGCGTATCTTGGCTTGCGTGAACTTAAAGAAGCTTGTCGCCGGACGCCATGTCGCGGTCGTTCTGAATGAAAGTCGCTTTTTGAGCACAAATCAAAGGACACTTCCGACATGCGTTTACGACGCATTCTCACGTTTTGGTTGGTGCCCGTTTAGCAAATACTACATTCATACAAACATGTAAATGACTCCCAAACGCGAGCCTAGCATTTGTATAGCGAAAGCTTGTGGAAGCCCGCTAAGACTAGGCAAGCTGGTAAGCTTAGTAAAGTAAAGTTACAGCCTATATACGTCCCACTGCTGGGCACAAGCCTCCCCTCATTTCTGAGAGGGTTTTTTAGGGCAAGGAAGTGTCCGCCGCGCTGCCCCAATGCGTGTTGGCGAACTTCACATGTCTTCGAAATATTTTTT